>JARPRH010000358.1:1965018-1979659 GCA_031763665.1 Calameuta haemorrhoidalis
TCGAGTCCGGCTAATCCACTGCCAGCTATTCCATCCGCGGTGGTCACAAAACTGTCAAATTCACCGGCTACCAAGACCAACATGGCAGTTCCGATGCATAGAAGATCTAGCGACTCGGATCTCAGCATCACACCAAAAGGTAAGCGTTTCGTGTTCAGATCAAATATTTTATTAGTTAAGCATAAAGAACGAAGTAGTAATGAAACATATACTAATTGTTTTTTTTTTTTTTTTTTTCGTTTTTAATACATTGCATATTCTATTGTAGTACGAATTAATTATTGTTATCAAATTACAATTTCATCGTACTTAAAGGTGTCAGCACTATTCTTATATCGTGCAATATAGTATTTCACATTATCTATTTACACTGGTGTACGAATTTTAGATGTAACGCTTATGTTGAATTCCTAGAAATATATTAGAAGATTGCACCGTTTTTGCTGATAATTGCACATGTAATTTAATTAGTGTTATGAGTAATAATTTAGTATCTTATATAAAATACTTATTAAAACATTATAAAGTTCATCCTTTCTATAGACAAATATCATTTGAGGATGGTTACACATTTTCGTGGAAATCGCAATATTTTCAATAATTTTATTTTTGTATTCGATCTTCAAAGGCTGCTCACTTTCAGCCTGAACATTTGCATGACTATAGCGACATACATTTTTAATACTCAATGGCATTCAACATTTCCAACGCATCATTGACATTATCTATCATGTAAAGTCTTCCAATTTTAAAAACAACTGAATATATGTCTCCCAAGAATTTCATGTTACAAATTTAATAATTGGGTTACAAAATTGAAAACTATAACTCATTATATTATTTTGTTTATTAGAGCTGCTATTCGAACTGAAAAATTACAGGCTCTGGGCAATGAATATTTTTTGGTAAATACTGCCAGTTTATATATGTATATATGGAGAGGCTTATGTATTGTACACTTATGGAGAAAATAAGGGCACTGTATATATACAAGATGTCATTTTTGTAAATTATAATTTTCATTTAATTTTTATGGAAATTATGTTTCTTTTTTCTGTTCCATTTGCATTGTTTCTCCTGCCAGGATTTTATAAATTCTTTCGTAAACGTGAGTACTGACAGGAAAATGCTGATGTTCGATGTTCTGTTTCGTCGTCGTCGTCATCATCATCATCATCATCATCACCTAACTCCTCCACCATTTGACTGGTGTCACGTCCTTGTCATAACTTCATAAGTCATGATAAGCGTTACAATCGAAAAACTAAATGTTATATTCATCATTATCATACAATATTCACATGAATTTTAATTTTTCAGTTTTTCGAATATAATCAATTTATTTAGTGTTCTCGACGACGGTAATAAACCAGTAGGAAAGTAAAATTGCAGCAGTCTAATTATATTCATGTGGTTGCAAAAAGAATCAAATGGATATATTGCATGATCCGTTTCATATCTGAGATCAATTGTACAATGAATATGTTAGATACATAAAAACATTGTTTTTGATTTTTATAAGCATTGTTTTATGTAGAATTCGGTTGCTCGTTCACGTATACCGTCAATATTTTTTTTTCATAAATTTTATAATGAATGTTCTTGGTATTATCACTTTCGACTAATCATGTGATTGCGTATTCTTGCTTTACCTCGCGTGTAAAATACTAACAACTATTGCATAAATTATTTCCCATTCTCATATTATATTACCAAAAGTATACTACAAGTATCAGTATGAAAAAGACTTATATTATTGAAATGATGCGAATATACAAAAAGTAAATTATATTGTAAATCGTCATGGGCATGTTAATTTAAACCATACGTGTTAAATATAATATATTTGTATATTTCCGCAGATGTCGAGGAATATTTATTATATCAAATGTCTCATCCAATGCCAAAGTATACCGTACAATCAATAGTAATATAAAAATATATATTTAAATTGTTTCTGAGCTATTGCATTAAGGGTCATTGCATAATTAAATATACAGAAAGCGAAGGAGTATTTCCAAAACGTATATTGAGTTTATGCCAGATATTTCGCTGTCTGCGGAAAACTAATGTATTTACATATATCGCATACAAAAATTAATCCATCCAATGTACTCTAGGTAATTCATTAACAGGGAGCGATCGATCAATGGGAGGATACTTGAGACCATCTACTGCAGTTGTAAGGACTATGAACCAAGATGCACTGGAGATGCTCGAATATCCATTCATCACCATGCAGCAGTATCCTTCTGGCTTTATATTACATATAGGTAAGAAATGATCTATCATTTGTCAACGAATAAAGTATCACTTTCTAATCTTTATGCCTATTTTGTTAAAGCTGGCTTAGTAAGTGCAAGATCGGTGAAGTTGTTAGAGAGGATAAGCAATTTAGAAGAACCGGAAGGTCGTGATTCATGGTGGACTGAAATAAGAATGGAAGTACGATCCCATGCACGAGCGTTAGCTTGCAATGTAGTGATCGGTTACAAGGAAGAAACCAGTATATGGTAAGAATAGAAATTAATGTTTTGATAATATTTAAACAAAAATGATAATATGCAATGATTCTGATTTTTAGTGACGACGTCTGTGTACTGAGTGCATCTGGCACGGCAGCTGTAATAAATCTTCATAGTTCAACTCAAGATCAAGATAATGCAATGATTAATCGAGTCCAACAAGGACTTATGACAACTTCTATGGATTCAGATCGTGATAAAGTTCAGCAAAAAGTGGTCAACTTGAAAAATGAAAAAACGGATGAGATACCTGCGCATTCGCAGCAAACTAATTCAATACATGGGAAGGCAAAGCGTCCATCGGAGAGCAACGAGAATGAAATTCCTCACATTCTTAACCAAAATGGCTGTAATCTGTGTCATCTTCCTTATAACGAAGCTAGCGTTCCCTTTAGAGTTGATATGTCAAAATGCGCTGTTTGTAGGCGCGCTAAAGTACCGGATGTATTATTTACCACGATAGAACTGCCGGAAAATATTCCCATCACAGGCAGAGGATGTTTTATTCAATCAACTGTATGCAAAAGTAAAAGAGATCTACGAGGGGAATTGAATGCCAAAGAAATATCGGATTGTCTGCCATTTCTGGAATATGAGCTTCATAGCTTACTGTTGAATAAGTTAAAGGTTAAAGGCATGAATGCTATTTTTGGTCTGAAAGTACAAGTTTCTATTGGGGAGAGACTAGTGGTCGGTATGGCTGTAGGTACCGCGGTTTATTTAACTCCTCTTCCTATACCTTCTGTACCTCAGATTGCCTCAGGAAATTCCTGGCATAATGAAGAACAATTAGCAGAAATTCAAAAAAAGCTTGTCGAGACTATGAAAAAGAATCGAGAGTTTTATCAACTGAAGAGTATTGCAGTAAGTAAGGATAATATAGCTTTAGGGGATTTAGAATAGATTACTTTATTGATTTAATTTATTTTGAGAAGTATCTATTCATTTTCGACAGGATATTGAGAATGCAAAACCAATAACCACATCAGACACCGATGATTCAGATGACGAGTTGCCTGACTTAGATCTAGGAACTGGATCGAAGGATGCCTGTGTACTAGAAGTAGATGATGTTGAGGATATGGATAGAATATCTCTTTTAATGGATGAAAGACCACCAGTTGATTTTCATGTTGTCAATACTCAAACAATTCCTGGCTTGGAGGACCTTGAGATTGTTCGAAATTTACAAATGTTCACTCAAGTGTCGAGAGCCAAGATACCTGCTGGACAATTTGCGTCAATGCCATCAAAGTATTTTGCTAGGCTTCTTCAGGTACATACATACTTGTTGTATGATGTGAAAACTCCCAACTGACATGTCATATATTTTTTAATTCATTTTTAGACTGTCTATTTTAAACTTCGACGAATGGTTCCATGCGCGCTTTGTGACCTGCAATTTAAAGTAGCACTTCCTGAACAAGATGAAATTCAGCTCTCGGTAGTTGGTATGGCTTTGGGCTTAGGGGAGCCAACCAAGCTGAATAAATTCAAACGAAAACCTGTTACTCATTCAGCGAGCAAAGATCAAGTTAAAAGAATAGGTAATTCTTTATTCAAGTTATAATAAAAATAATACGAACTGAAAAAAAATTGCGCAACATAAATATATTTGGTACTCTGTTTAGACGACAGTGACATGATATTCAGCTTGGATGAGGATCATTCAGAGAGCGCAGCGAGTGGTTCTGAGGCTACGCAAAGCACTTCCACAACTTTTCCTTCAAGCTCGTCAACCTTAACGACAGCTACTTCTGCGCAAAAATCAAGGCCACGTTCTCCACTGAGAACAAAATCCCATATGGTGCACAAACACAAACATGTAATTCAAAATTGTTCTTTGAAAAAAAAAGCGACTTTCTATTCGTTTATTCATGAAGCAGTGTTCGTTATAAAGTGTTAAACTACTGCCGTAGGTTCCGCTGAAAGAAAGATACGGGGTTGATATAACTCCGCTGTCTTACTTGCCTGGCGGAAAGATTGAGAGGTACCTAGGAAACCTGAACTTTTTCTTCATTAGGGAAAGCACATCTATCAGAGAAGTAAACATTAATCCTTACGAATTTTTTCTCATATCACCATGTTTATAAGTTCCATAATCTTCATACATTCGATATTGTCTTTGTTTCAGAACGGTGGATTGAGTGGTTTTACTCACAGCTTCGTCACGGAAGTCTTAGCAATCGTGCGAGCACATATTACAGCTTTAGGTGGTAACGCAATGGTCGCTTATTTCATGACCCAATGTGTTCTTCTTCACAGCCCCCACAAGAATCAGGTAAGAACTTATATTTCTTTATTGCTCATTTCTATAAGTAGCTTATAAAAGCTTTGTCTATAATACCTAACTCAGTACCCAGCTCGTTAACCACCTTGAGCGTTATCGCCACCGGTATACTCCAGGTAAATACAGTATAATCCGTTTAATATGACTCCGCCTATATTGACCAACCGCTTAATATGACATAATTGCAGTGCGAACTTTAGTTTTCATATAAACTTCTATGAAACAAAGCTCGGATATAATTACTTCGTTTATTATGACCTATTTTTAAGAAATTATATCCGGTCATAGTGACCGACATGATTCCTAACACTTTCGTTATTTCGTTAGATTCCACGACCCCTCCCGCCCTTCCCCTTCCCCTGCGCCTGCGACGTCCGGTGCGTTTCTATGTTTAGCCAGTTCATGTTTTTTTTTTATTAAGTTAAAAAGTGTTAAAAGTTCTGTAGATATATACATTTTGTAGCCATTTTTCTCTCTATTAAACTAAATACCTAACAAACATACCAAGTTTTTAATTTTCTAATATTATGCTTTGTATGACCTTCGCTTTTTCCTTCGATGTCATTATAAGCGGATTCTACTGTACTCTATCGAACTATGAAATAGGAACCGCAAAGGGGTTGAGCCAAAGTTAACACACGAATATTAGAAATACTTTTACGATTAAATGAACCGAATAGCCAGCACGTTTGACCTTATGAAATTTTTTTAACGAGGGTTGTGAACCTTAATATTATACATATATGTTTTGGGGTATACAGTAAACCTAATATATATTCACGAGATTACCCAGAAACTTTACATGACAATCGACCTTGTTTGTAACTTTGAAATTTTCAGTTGTACTTCAGAAATTTCTGCATCCATTAACACCACCTTATTCATTACATTCGCACCTTCTCGTTATTTAGTCATTTAAACTTTCCTTGTGTAGTATAATAGCAAATCTCTGAGCTTAAAGTTTATCACAAAGTCTTACCAACACGCAAAGAAACGTGACTTCTATAATAAAAAGATAGTTGGATAGTCGCTCATATTGCTAGGCGTCAGAACGTCAACTAACAATCGCGTCATTCGATTTTTCTCTCATAATACAAATAAACATAATGATAATAGAAAAAATTGTGCTGGAAGGAACGACGCTGTATTTCTTTTTTGCACGTTTTATAAAGAGTTTTGATAGGAATGAAGTTTGACATAAAATCGAACCAGGAATAACCGACTTGCCGTGCCAATCTAAACAGGATACAAATTAAAAAAGTTGTCGGCTAAAATAGCGGAAACGCATCTGAATTTACTCATGCTGAAGGATCATGGTGCGTTTAGTATAAACTTGTATATTTCTTCATGAATCGTTGCTTTTATTCTATGATAATCGTGAAACTATGAACACCGAAGGTGAATTGTTAGTTTATTCTGAGCTTGGTCGTTGACAGATTTTTTTTTATGCTTGGAGATGACATTTCAGAAAAATGAGAGAATTTCATATCCTAAAGCCAATTATCATTCTCGCTGCTACTGGCGCAACTTTGATCTTTATTAAAATCACTGTTACGTCGAGGATATTGTTTTTAATGATCCTATTTCATGCAACTTCCTTATCGCTTCTTGGAAAATATAATCAGCGGTCCTCCTTAAGATGACGTGCTCAATATTTTTTTGAGTTCAAATAATGCAAAAGAATTATGTAATAACCGGATTCTCTTCTCTTCATTTTCGAAAATTCTAACAATATTTTGAAATGTATGAGAAAATATTTTTTTTTCATGGCGTCCTCTTTCTAACCACAAAAGTGATTTACCTCCTTGATATCCCACGAATTCTTAATATACGCCTTCATGGTATTATATGCGGTGTACTTCGTAAGTCTTTACTTGAACGCAAACTAATAACCTGCAGTCAGCTTAGGATAATATTTTAGTGAATTGGGAGAACATTTTTAATATGAATACATAAATATATGTATACACATAAACGAATTCTTTATTCTTTTTTCGTCTTATTTAATTGACTATGTCAGAATTCATTATTTTATTATGAACTGATCGGAGAATCTTTTTCACACGGTTTTAATTGCATTCTCAATTTATCATGTTCAAAGTAGTTCGATCATTAGATACAATCTAAGGTGAAGTTCTAAATTTTATATATGTTATAGATAATAACTCAATTTCGAATTATGATAAATTCTAACGATTTATGCCTCGAAATTAAAAGTTTTTTTTATAAATATTTTCACTAATTTATTTTTTAATTTTTTAACCTATTACTATAATGGTTACGATGATCGAACTACGTTAATGAAAATTGTCAGTACTTCAAGAGAACAAAAATTGCAATAAGAGCACTATGTCACAAAAACGGGAGGATGAAACAAAAATAAACGTATTGAAGGTTTTCTGTGTAAGTCTAGAAGGTTGAACGTGAAATAGTACCCACTTTTATTAGATCCTCTGAAATTTAATACTTCCACGTTGGATTGTCATCGTACACAAAAAGGAAATAGGCGTCGAAGATAAAAGCCAGAGGAAATTGAGCAGGCGAGAATTTGCATAATTTTGTTGTTCTTTCTCAGATCTATCAATGTTTATCCAATTCAAATATATCTTATGAAATTTTTTGGAAAATGTTTACATCACAAATTATAAAGGAAAAATCTTAATCTATTCAATTACTTTGGTAACGTAAGTCTCGCAAAATTTTTACATACAATTCAATTAATGCAATGATCATATAAACAAATTACAGGATACTGGTTATCACTTTTGGAAACCATTCAATTAATACAATTACCATATGAACAAATTACATAATAATAGTTATCACCTTCAAGACACATATCCCTGTTAGCTTTTACGTATATCAATATCTATTTGCTAATACGAAAATGGTAACTTCATATTATACTCGTTAAACATGTGTAACATATATGATCATATGTTAATATATAGTACGGAGAGGTTATGTCCGAGTACTAAATAAGGTTTTCAAATACATATACAATAATTGATAAAATGGTAAACATATGTACGTACGAAAGTTGTACCAGACATATTTCCTAAGGTATAAAAATACACAAGTGTTATGTGTGGGACGTATTACAAGACGAAGGTTTGCGTGTGTAACAAGAAGTGCACAAAGCGCCAAATTATAATGCTCCCGCGTGTTCTCAAAGTTTATCGCCGTGAGTTCGTAACATTGAAGTTTTTAATTGTCACAGTTCAAATGCGTTTACCGACATCAGATACATTTACCAAATTGAGATTACAAAGAGCAATGAATACAGATCGAAACGTTCTATCGCCATTGATTTAAGTAAGGCTATACGGTCGATCGTTTTCCATTAAACTTTATAGAGAGCCCCACTTTAATGCCCTTAGCTGCAATAACGAACGCAAATTCAAAATTGATACTTCGATCTCGCTTGGCGTCTGTCGAACTTTCATTTTACACAAAATGAAGTCGCTTAAAGTCTTTTGAAAATTTGTCGACGTCAATTTTTTAGCTATTATAAATCCCCGAAGTTCTTCCCATTGGGATGGAAAATTTGAATATGCACCAATTTTACCGAAATATTCGATTAAGTAAGTTTCGTTGCGGTTCTTTGAAATCATTAAGTAAAGGTCTGACGGGTGAGCGGTAATTAATTCCGGAATTGGTGTGGAAAGGAAATGACGCAACTCAACCTTTATGTATTCTAGATACATTGATATTCGATTTTAGTTAGTAAGGCTTCCGTTTTGTATGATCTAATGGTTTATTTCTACTTAAATAGAGAGTTACGCCCATTTCAGTATATCTAATGTTCGAGTAATAACTCGAAGACTTATATCGAGGATTAATTTCGGCTGTGAAGCTCTGGCTATAATTGGCAATTAGTGCCACTCTGCAGGGAACGCCAATCGCCAGCGGCTGGCGTTCCTTTGCTACCTATCGCGTTTATACCTTCTACTATGAGATCTCTTAGTACTTGACGGCTGCGTCCTACGCGTTAAGGCTCGTAGCTATCAGTCGTTAAAAGTTTATGATATTGAGATAGTGTAGTTTTGACTGGCGAATAGTACCCATCAATTTCCTTCACACCACGGACGACTTGACTTATTGTTAGTATATTCTGTTTGGTAATTTGTTTTAAGGAATTTTCTTTTACCTATGTTTTATTTGCACATTCCGATTAGATTTTGGTATCGCAGACATTCTTACGATATATTTTAAAATTTTTATTGCTAAAAACGAGCGTATGCACGTACGGGTAAAAATGTCTGTATTTAAAATCCCATACGAATCGGTCGACTTGAAATTTACACGACACATTAGGTTTCAGATATAGATAATATAGTATAGCATTTACAGATATCTACTTAATACTTTTGGTTTCTGATTCGGAAAAATCTTAATCGTATAAAAATTAACTGTATTCATATGACTGTATCTAAATTTGTGGATGATTTAGGATTAAAATTTACAGGAAAAATAAGCGTGTAGATGGAACAGGAACAGTTTGAAACGTTGATTAGATTCATTTTGAAAATTTCAGATTCGCGAAATTAATTTCTTTACAATCACTTATACATCAGACGCGATTGAAGGTTCAAGAGGTCATGCCTCGTGATAAAACTCTTTGCCTTTGACATTTTTAATTTATTACAGCTCGTGATGGTATTCGAGCCGAATGCGTCAGCTTAAAATTAGTTTGTTCATTTGATTTCTACAGTAGAGGCAACTTAGGTTCATTGAATTGAATAAAAATCTGTATGTGATAAGGCACGTGAAACTCGTACTAGTTTTTCCAGATATTTGCATACGTCAGCTACAATGATTATGTTACAATGATTATGTGATTTTAAATTAGAATAACAATTACCTATTTTTAGTGTTCACACAGTACAGATTATTGGTCGGTCGTTAGCTAATTCTAATTTAATGTTTTCCTGCTTGGCGTTTTATGAAGGGAATTAAAAAATGAGATTCAACAAACAACCCACGTTCTCGTATTCATTACGACAAACAAGCATTCAATCCTCAAAGGTAAAGGCATTTGTCTCTCCTCTCCGTTAGTCACTAATTACAAGCAAATCCTGGCTTCCCAAGAATGTTAAAGTATATCCTTTTTGATCTCCTGAAACATTCCGGAATCCAGGTAAACGGCGCCATTGAACTTTCAATCGTATGGTCTCGTTCACAATGACGTTTATACGTATCTAATTGGCATTCGTAACCAATAAAAATTCAAAATTTATTACATAACTTATCCCGTACTACTAAACAAATTTTAATCTTAAAAAGACACAAGATAAAATTAACACTATACTTTTTTGTCCCATGATACCTCATAAGTAAATACCCAAGTTGTCTACTTAATATCGTCAAATCGATTTATTGATTCGATACGTCTGACCATATAATGTAATTTTAACAATAATTTTTTAGTATTATTTGTAACAATTAACAATAATAACAATTTTAAGGAATTAAGCTTTGTACTAACGTAAGCTTCATAAGTAAATACCCAAGTTGCTTACTTAATATCGTCGAATTGATTTTTTGAATCGATACGTTTGACCATATAATATAATTATCATTTCCACGAGCATTAGTCGTCTTTAACGGAAATCTCTATAAATCCTCGAAGTTATCTAATCACATTACGTCTTATATTGTCCTTTATTACTGCCATAATACAAACAGTCTAGACCAAGTAAAGAAAAGTTTTCTTTTTCCTTGTTCCATTTCTATTCTTTCATATTTCGCACGTTATTCGAATTCACCTTAGCCAACTTGATTTACTTTTCTTTCACGCTTTACAAGGATTTCACCGAAACCGTATCCCACTCCATCAACAATCTCCATTATTTTCCTTGCGTGAAATTTACTTTCAGCTTTCCAACCATATTGTATCAGGTGACAACCCAGAGGGCATTATAACTGTTTTGCACATTGAATTTGTATGCTGGATCTTGTTTTGCAACTGATATTGTATTACGGTTAGTCATGTTGAGATACCTGATATGTTTTATGCGTCGTTTTGACGTTTTATTATCTGCGCTCTGCAAATATATTTTTTTCAAATATATCTCTTGCTATATCTACGTACGGTTCTTTAGCACTGAAGGGTAAGTAATGGTTGAATACGTAAACTTAATGTATGGGCTCCTTCTGTGGCGCATGAATATTTATTTTAGATTGGATTAGAATTGAATGATGATGAAACAATTATGTGTAATTCAGATTGGTTACATTAATTTAATAAATTTTTAGGCAATGTATTTTAGAGTAAAAGATATGGCAAATTGTTATTTTTAGTCGGTCAATAAGCAAAATAACTTTAAATGACAAATGGAAAAATACAAAGCGCGTAGTGAAATTTCAAATTGCTAATTATTTCTGGCCAATGGTAAGGTGTGACAAATCAATCGAAATCAATGGAAAACCATTATTTATCTTCAGTAAAAGAGCATTGGCAATTTCGAAATTTTATTACGGGAGTCCCTAGCACGAGCCACGTGTTCCATCTGTCACTTTAAGCTATGTTACACGTGGATCGACTACACATGTAGATCACTCTACATTTTCATTTACACGAGTAGCAACAAACATTAGAGATTTAAAATGGGTATATTCAATGCTAATGTACCTTGTTTTTTTTACTATATAATACTTTTAAGTTTGACTCATTGTTAATCCGTGAGATCAATAAAACATGTGTCAGCTATCGATTTATAGTCCTGTACATCAAAGTCAATGAGAACAGTATTACTGACTATTAAAATGCTCGAGCAAGCGTTACACGCTCAAGTTCGTTTAAAAAAAAAAGGCCTTTCTGACGACGACCGAGTAATTTTATTTGAACAGAAGGAAAGCTGCTAATTCAGATCTACAATGTCTGCTAATGCCAAATCTAATTTTCCACATGTCTAACCTGGAACAAATCTCGTGGGATCGAATAGCGTGATAGGACGCTGAACGCATCTAGACCATATAATAGACATATTTTTTTCGTGTCTCAATACCGTTAAAATGCATCACAAGTCACGTAACACGAGTTGTCAAAATAATTTCATGAATTTAATGAATTTTCACATCTTCTTCTTTATATGGTTCTTCTGTACATCCTACACGTTGGTAATAATTACTGGGAAGTTGAAAAGCAAATGACTCCCTTTATGTTCCTATATCAAATTTTACTCCATCCGCTAATGATCCAGAGATTCTTTTTTTTAATGTATACATGCTACGTGTTTCACCTGAATCTTCTTCTAGTCAGTGTATTTACGAATGTGCTCATAGCCTGGTTTCTCGCCTTTTTCTGTTCCAGGGTCAATGTTTAATTAACGTGGGCGGAGATGTCGTATCCGTTTCCTACTTTGGCAATGAGAGGCATTTGGGAAATTCGAATTGTTGACGCCAACAGCCACCTCACTCTGCACCACCATAGAAGATCGTCGTCAAGAATTCTACGCAAACTTCAACTTCCGCTTTGCGAGTGTTGAATAAATTTACTTTGGTTGATCTTTCACCTCGGATATCCTCTTACTCGATATATGATGTATGCTCGTGTAACTTCACGTTCAAAGATAAATACCGACTGAGATGATTCCTGGTATTGCCATCCGCTTCAGGTATACAAGCACCCCTTAATCTATTAGCGAAAGTTCGCCATGGGGGTTCCAATAATGACTGATAGATATTAGTACTTATGTATTTATAGCCATTCGATGAACTGTCATCTCAGTCGACTTTATTTTCGTTTCAATAATCATGCATTGATATTGTTAGTGTATATTGATCATTGATATATTAATTTTGTCCAAATCATCGTTGAGTATAATATTATTCTCTTGCGATTGGATGAGCTTTGAGAATTCTTTGAGAAATTGAGGTGACTTTGTTTTACACCCTTATGATGGGCACGGGTTAAATATTTGCGTAGATATTATACTTGGTTTATAGATAAATACACAAATTTTAATGTAAAAATACTATTTCGAGCGACACGGACAAGTTTGAAAAACACCGCTCAAGGGGTATGTCCATCATACTTGGACTGATCTCCTAATTTTAGCTTAAGGTATCGCAAGATTACTTAATAGATTATGAAACCGAGAATAGATACATTCGAACGTGTACATCTAAAACGTTTGTAAACATCAGTGCAATTAATGATGTCCCACATCATAAATGTATTACTTATAATTGTTACTTATAAAGTATTACTTATAATTGTTACGATTATACATTTTTGTAGGTTAAGTGCGTTTCGCTCGGTTATGAGATAAATTACTAATTGAAATAGCACACATGTCATCATTGAGTAACAGCTCGTTTTTGATTTTGGATATGATAATACTTGTCGATCCTTCGCAATATTTCATCAAACAAAGCTCAACTATAATTCATTGGTACGTTACGAGAGATGTTATTGGTATATTATATATTTATTCAGTATTTTTTGTCATTGTTTTATGAAAGAAAAAAAAGCTATTATGCAATTTTTCTTAATTTCTTTTCTATGTCTCGGCTATAAATCTTTTACACCATGAAAGAACAATCATGCGACGATACTGTTGATTAGAAGGAACTTTTAATGCCTTATCAAGAGCCCGTACTTACTAGACTAAGAATAGATTGCAAGTTCAGGTTAGAATATATCAATGTTATCATAACTTCCTGACACATTTTATTTACGACAAGGTACGCGGGATTAGTCATGAATGATTTTTGAACCGTGAAAATTTCGATGCCAAAGTGTATGTTGATTTTTACAGATAACAATTATCTGTAATTTCAATTACCTTCATCCTTTCTTTATTAGATTACTAACATCATGTGTTTGATAAAATATGATAAAAATCACGTGATACTTGGTATATATTAATTTATTTGTAAAACGTGATCTGGACGTTCAAGATTCTTTGGTTAGTCATAAAAATGTTAACAGTTCTTGAAAATTTATTGTGTCCTTTTGTTATACCTTTCACAATTCCTCTTTGATTTCTTTAGATGAATATAGTTACGCACAAACGCTTTGGTATCGTCGAAGTGCTGTATCCTCCTGCTCCATTTTCATCGCTGGCGAATAATAGAGAGGAACGTAGAGTGCTATTCTTCAATAAATAGCTTTTATGCGATTCGCGGGATAGAAGTCAAAGCCCATCGATATTGGCGATAATTTAATAGAAAAAATTGAGGCAAAGTCAAAATGGCGATGTTAGCTTTAAAAGTGACATCTTGAAGTCTATTAGAGACTTTGCACAAATGCTCAGGTATCGTAGTTTTAAATCTCTAATATTTAATAGTAATAATTAACGCGGCACGAATAATTGTAACACTGTAGTAATACGCTTGGGGCGATTTTCATGCGGCTACAATTGTTAAACATCGAAATGTCACGTATGTTAAGTGCTACTCAATACTGTACAGTATACAAAAGTTGAGCCAAACCATCAATTATACTATAAGGAGCTGTTTGGGTTATCATTTAGAAGTGTCCACTGATGATGAACTGATGTCCTGGATTGGTTATAATATCTGCCGTTTGTTCGCGGGTTAAAAGTTGTTCAAAAATATATTGTATTATATGTATATATAATATTTTATCGTTAACTGCTTGTTGTATACCTCCTTACATTTTTCGGATTGTCCTTACCGAATTCCCTAAGGAATTTCCTCAATATAATGCCGATTAGACGAATTTTATAACCGTATTTTTATATATCATATTTTTAGATTCGTGTCTGGTTATCATAATGACAGAGACCATGTTGTGTCTGATGATTCATTCCAATTAGTAATCCAATATTTTCTATTTATGGGGGGGGGGGGGGGG
>JARPRH010000358.1:1989162-2000274 GCA_031763665.1 Calameuta haemorrhoidalis
AAGATTCGTTCGAATTATTAATCCAATATTTTTTATTTATTGGGGGGGGGGGGGGGGGGGATAAAGCCTTTTTGATTAATGATGTCTAAAAATAGTCACAATTAATTCCCTGTTAGCTTATTATGTTCAGGTACAAATGATTGATATTTTTTCATGATCGATATTGATCCTATAACAAATGCATTAGTATTTAATCCAATTAATCATATTCTATTATAGTTTATAGTATCACAGAAAGTGCCAAATACGTGGAGCAACCTTATATGATGTTTTACTATGATTCTGTATCAATTTCTATTTCAACTAGGGTACAAGCTTACGACTTGGTGAGGTGTACACATTTTTGACGAACAAAGGTCAATCGCTTGTTACACAGGGTGATCATTACCGAAGCATTGACCTTTTATTACAAAGGACCTTTCCCATTTATTTCTTCCAGCAGCAAACAATGGTCAATTTACATTCTGCTTTTTGTTCACGAATTTTCACTTAGAAATTTACTATCAAGCTTACATTTTGTTGTACGGACATTGTTCTTACATATATAACTTCCATTGTTCATTCTGTAATATGATGCTTTAGCAACGAACATTACTGATAATGATTTGAGAATTTTCTTAAGAAGTTTTTTTTACACGTACATTAACTTAAAGGTTACCCTCACACAACACATTTATCATGTATAAATATAAATTCTTTTTGTACATATTTTACAGAAGAGCGTAATTATTTTCTTGCAAATATCATGCACATCCTAAGTTTAATTTTACAGGTAATTAGTATATTTCAGTTACAAAATTGTATAAAAAATTCAAAGGATTTTCAAAATAAATATTTTTTCTATGGCAGATGCATATTTTTATTTAAGTAACGTTAATACTCTTTTTACTGCTACGATTCTCTTTTATAGAAGAAGACCCTTTGTGGTGAATTTATCAAGATCTGGAAAAGCTTTCCTGAAGTCATCAATCTCGCAACAGTATGACAATCCCCTATCGCCCTTTGTTCTATCCCAAGTCATATAATCAATTTGAGAAGAAACATCAGTACAGACACTATACTCGCTGGTCATGGATTCAAGAAAAGGATTATTCGCAACAAGAAAGACAATACCAGTCTGTGATATGGAATCATAAGCAACTTTAAATAGAATTTTCGGTACCGGAACACCATGGTTGTTATTATCATCTATATACAACCAAATTTCTTTTTCAACCTCATCAATATCAGGTAGTTTAAGAACGTCTATGCTACCAGCCCAAATATCTAAGTCTACGTTATTGTCTGTAGCATAATGTCTTATATTAACTTCTAAGGTGCCCCAGTTTCCAGCATTAACATTTTGCCACATAGGTACGCTATTGATGTAGAAGAAAGTTGAACGCTGTTGGATACCGTAAATTAGATCAGTTTTAGCAATCAAATGTCCTTTAGCTAGGTAATAATTTCCTGAATTAGGTATGTACTGCAAAGCAAGATCAGCACTGTTCATAATGGTAGCAAGGGTGGCTCTCTGATTTGCCCTCGTATAAATACTGGCCATAGAAATTTCAGGGTAGAAGATACCTTTCTTGAAGGCAGAACGTGGAAAGGAAGTTTGAGCAGCATCTATCACCGCTAGAATTTTTGTCTTCGCTACTATCGTATGTGCCAAAGACTCGTTATGGCAAACCTCAATTGTTCTATGAAAAATATTGTCATCAGTAAGGAAACCAATCTCGCACAACTCGCCAGACGGGCAGGTCTTGCTGGTTTTTCTTGCTGTTTCCGTCGGGTAGATGGTGCACGCTATGTTCTCGAAGACATCTTCGTAATCAGCTTCATTGAAGTATACCGCTGTGTCATGTAGACAGGTCACTGTTGTATCCGAATAATTTGCTACTTCTTCTATATCGAAATTACTGTTGAGACATATCAGACGAAGAGACTCTCCAGATTCTAGGATTATACTTTTAGTACCAGTTTCGTTGGGGTAAGCCCATGTTGAGTCATGTCCTGGCCACATGATCAGTGGTTGTGGTTCAGCCAATCCTCCGTTTATTAAAATGGAGCAGCTCTCTATGTAAAATTTTGTGTGTTCAATAAAATACATTGCGTTCAACTCATCGAGATGAATAATGTTTGAGAAGCGGATGTAACGAATGAATTCGTCATGATTTAATGTGGCGATTTTTTAGAAATATGATGACGGGTATACACAATGTACTATATAAGTACTGTTTCCACTCACCACAAGAAATCATAGTGGTCCATATTCCTAATATGAATAAAAATAATTTATGGAAGCTGCACTGATATTTCATCATATTGATGCACTATAGGGAACTGTTAAGCGATGGTAAATGTTATGCCAATTTATTAAACTCTTATCATCTTGCACGTTCTCGGATTCCATACAGGCTCAATGCTCGGACTCAGTCCCCTCCATGGCGCCATACGTACCGAAGGTGGAAATTTTACTGTAAATTTCCAAAGTCGAAATTTTCTTATACAAATAATACTAGCGTCCCCAGCTTGATTGGGTGCACATTTTTTGTATTGGAATAAATATAGCTAGGATTGTTAGTTTTCTTTAAAAAGAAATTCAAAACGTTTTTTTCGACGATTAAGAAAATCAATGTTTTTTTATATCAATTTGCGACCACTTCGTTAATGATTGATCGATCGCTTCGATTCTTTTTTCCCCTCTAGCGATAAGGACAGTATCGTTACTTGATCCGAAAAGCTTTTTTTTGTCATAGTATGCGTAAAGTACGCGTTTTTGGCCTCGTTTTGCGAGCGTAAAGTTCGACTTTACGCCCAGTGGGCGTAATGGTCATTCTACAATGCAACAAAACACGGGACACAGGACACGTAATACGGCGCGATGTTCAATTGTATTTTCGCAAAATTCCATTGGATCCTCCAATTAAGAAGGAGAAAGTCGTTTTTAAAACCGAGCGTTTTCTAAATCTCTACGCTTTTGGCTACGTCTCGTAGACAGCAACGATACGGAAGATGGTTGCTAGGGTCTGTCACAGAAACTGTCGCCACGCGAGTGAATAAATGAAAAGTGAGTTATACACGTTTTCGTAGTCATTATGGAAGAAGAAAGTGTAAATAGCGATAGTGAATTTATCCCTCCGGAATTAATCGCAGCAGCCAACGAAATAATGAAAAATACGCTACCGGAAAAATCGAAAAAAATATATAGAAAAACTTTTAACGAATTCTTTAAATGGATGGCTGAAAACAAGACAAAGAGTTACAGTGAGATCGTTTTACTCGCATATTTCAACAAAATTTCAAAGACAATGGCTCCGTCAACACTCTGGTCAAAATATTTGATGATAAAATCATTGCTGTCTCTTGAAAAAAATGTGGACATATCTAAATATGCGAAACTTATTGCATTAATTAAAAATGCAAATACTGGAGCGACAGTAAAGAAAGCTAAGTTTTTTAAGCCATGTGAACTAATTAAATTTATTAACGAAGCACCAGATGAATACTATTTAGCTTACAAGGTAATTATAAATTTGTTTACTACACGTATACAAAACAATTTCATGCACAAACACATTATACCTATGCTTTCGCTCTGTTTACAGGTCGTTTTGATTCTCGGAATCACAGGTGCCTGTAGACGCGATGATCTCACTAAATTGACGATTGACAATATTAAACGCGAGGGCTCACTATACCTATGCAACCTTCTTGATACAAAGACACATATCACAAGGAGTTTCGCTATTGAATGTCATTACTGCGGAATTTTGGAAAAATACATCAACTTGAGGCCACCAAATCTAAATATTACAAAATTTTTTCTCACATATCGCAACGGTAAATGTCTCAAACAATCAATGGGTAAAAACGCAATCGGAAGTATCCCACAAAAAATAGCTACTTGGTTAGGTTTGCCAAATGCCAAGGACTACACGGGACACAGTTTCCGCCGTTCATCAGTAACGATACTCGCGGATGCCGGTACTAATATAACAGATCTGAAACAACACGGCGGCTGGAAATCGACTAGCGTCGCTGAAGGTTACATAGATAATTCTATTGAAAAAGAAAGGAAAATTGCTAATTGTATTGCGCAAACGATTAAACAAGACTGATTCTGACGGCGTAACAGCAAAGCAACTGAAATTGAATACTAATAATGTTCATAATAATCATAATATTCAGACAGCTTTAGTAAGCAATGAAAAAAAGTTAATTACGTTTAATATACATTTAAAATAAAATAAATTCGAATAACTTACAATAGTTGGTTTGTTAATGCAGCATAGTTTTTGTAACCGCAAATATAAAATATACTTTCATTTAATAATATAAATTTTTATGTTATTTATTTGATCCTCTCATTATTTAGTTTTTTAGTTTTTTATAGTGTATTTTTTATGGGAGAGGTCCGCCTGAATTGTTCATAATTTTTTATTTTTTTTTGCTTTTAGATAACTTTTGAAATCAGTTTTTTCGGTGTGGGGGGGGAGCCCCCCTCGCCCCGACTCCACCGCTTTTCTTCAATTCATTGTATATCGAATTTATAAAATATTCTGCCAAATGATCTTTCCTCCAATCTTGATGGCGTACTTTACGCAACAATAACAAAAAATAATGTTCGCACCGCAGGCGTACAACTGTACACCCTTGGGTGATCGCGCGGCCATAAAGTTGTACTTTACGCCCATGGTACGAAAACAACTATTTTATTGACAATTATTTCTCATCTCGCTTCGTTGACAATTGAATCTCAAAATTTCGATCGAAAAACCGTCGCGACGAAGTTTTTCGAAACATGAAATTGCACATAATATATTCATCTGCGTTTTTTATAGTTATCTAGGGAAAAACACAAGTGTGTCGCGTATTTTGACAGTTGTCTCTCTACACGTGTCAAGATATGCAATATATTCCATAGATAATTATACATTGCATAACATATTATAATATGTTCTCCATCACTTTTTTCTCCGTTATAGTAATTATTCAATATTTTTGGATTATTGGGATGATTCATCAAATCATCAGTTATAAGAATTTATTCTAATGGTTTATGTTGTTGTTTTTAACGAACAATGCCCTTCATGAACTATATTTTATAAACTCATTCTTCAGTACAATGAAGAATCTATAATATTCTAACGTTCTTTGATTGACTATGGCTCTAACGCACTGTTTTACCAATAATCCTTTACTGCAGGAAACAAAAGTGTAAGTAAATTTATTGAAAATTGATAAATTTTTACATTTGTTGATTAAAACAAGCGAGAGCATTTTTCATATTTGTTACTCCGCTGCAAAGTCAGTGAGCGTCCATCTCTTTCGGCAGTCTCGATCGCGTGCATCGCGTGCCGCTGGAGCGCGATTGTGAACAATTAAAAAAGTAAAATTCAATTAAGTAAAGAAGCTTCAATTTTCAACTTTCTCAGCTGAAACTTTTTATGTGCAATTTCATGTTTCGAAAAATTTCCTCGCGACGGTTTTTCGATCGAAATTTTGAGATTCAATTGCTGTCAGCGAAGCGGGATAAGAAGTAAATAATTGTCAATAAAAAAAGCTTTTCCGGTCAAGTAACGATACTGTCCTTATCGCTAGAGTATCTTCTGCTTGGGGAAAAAAGAATCGAAGCGATCGATTAATCATTAACTAAGTGGTCGCGAATTGATATAAAAAACATTGATTTTCTTAATCGCCGCAGAAACAAGTTTTTAATTTTTTTTAAAGAAAACTAACAATCCTACCTATATATATTCCAATACAAAAAATGTGCACCCAATCAAGCTGGGGACGCTAGTATTATTTGTATAAGGAAATATCAACTTTGGAAATTTACGGTAAAATTTCCGCGTTCGGTACGTATGGCGCTATGAAGGGGACTGGAGGGGACTGAGGCCAAGCGTTGAGCCTGTTTGAAACCTGGCCGCTCATTTGGTGGTGCAGCTATGTGAGTTTGTGTCGTAATATGAGGTAAATACGATAATAACTTTCATTGTGTTAGTGGAGGTTCTTCCCCATCTGTCAATATCGATCACCTGTACTCTTATCTTTATATATACTTGATACTTTGATTAAGTGTATGGACTTTAATCATACATTAAGACTATTTATGGACGATTCTACCAAATCTTTTTTTTATCTGATATAAGAGATTTTTCATTCTTGTTCTTGGAGAGTTCCGATAACCAGAACAATTACTTACAACCAAGTTCAATCAAACACTCTAAAGCGATTAATTTTTCATTGAGTGATGTGAAGTTTATGTAACATTATTTTTACGATTCATTCTTACGGTTCTAATCGTAGCGTAACTACGACTACCTAGTATAAGTCTGTATAGGAAAATGTTAAATACAATCTTGTACTATGGAAATTCCAAGCCTTGCACGATAGCGATGTCGTAAGCAGTGAGATAATGCTTGGGGGGGGGGGGGGGTGGGGATTATTTCCAGTTGAAAATTTTGAAGAAACTGTAAAAATTGCTTAAATATGTTTTTGCTGTAATAATTAATATCTTTTAATCTATACTGCATTTTTAGTGCACGATACAATTATTCATTGTTTTTCACATGAAATATACTATAGGATTAAATTTATCTAGAGAAATTTTTTGCTACGCAGTATCAATATAAAGAAATCAGATAAAAATATATTGAAAGCATATATCTTTTTAAAATTATAATAATTTTAACTGGACGAATAAATCTGAAACAATAATTGTAAATTATTCTCCTGATAAGCAAATATACGTGATAAGCTCTCATAAAGGAAAAATTGAAAATCCAGCTATCGTATTCTGTCAAGATTATATTGATTGATTCATGTTATTTGAAGGACATGCTTCGAATAATGTACTTCCTGTTTCAATCTCAAATTAAGAATAATAATGATCAATTAATTGTTTATAATACATGGGTCAAAAAATCTTTAGGGTTCACAATCATGAAATTTTTGCGAATTACCATATTTAATTTTCAGTGAATTACCATATACACTTTGTTGCTGTACTGCTAATTACGTGATTCACCCAAATGGAAGATGGTTCCTTAGCTATCAAGTGTAGTGTTTTATACAATGAAACTAACTGCTGAATGTCAAATGCAAATTAGATGGTATATAAAAAAAATGGTAAATTTTAGTTGACTACTAAATACTACAAGTACTACGCTCAGTAACTAAGAAACATATTCCATTCAATCCAACGACACTTCACCCAAATGGAAGATGGTTCCTTAGCTGTCAAGTGTAGTGTTCTATACAATGAAATTAACTACTGAATGTCAAATGCAAATTAGGTGGTATATAAAAAAATGGCAAATTCTAGTCGACTACTAAATACTACAAGAACTACGCTCAGTAACTAAGAAACATATTCCATTCAATCCAATGACACAATCAGCTGATTAATGATTCGGAAAAACGAATAGATATAGTATATAGATATAGATAAATAACAGTGACCATTCTGTGATATGGATTCAAGTATCCCGATACGAATCTTCATAAAAAAATTACTTAATCACTGATTATGACTTTTTGAAATAAAATAAAATATTAAGTCAACAACCGTGAAAAAGATTTCAAGTTGACTTTCTATTTAATTAACTTTAGATAAGTTAG
This sequence comes from Calameuta haemorrhoidalis, assembly GCA_031763665.1. Taxonomy (NCBI): domain Eukaryota; kingdom Metazoa; phylum Arthropoda; class Insecta; order Hymenoptera; family Cephidae; genus Calameuta; species Calameuta haemorrhoidalis. The sequence continues at coordinate 1,996,771 of JARPRH010000358.1, forward strand.
ATACGTTGAAATAAACTAGATATACATAGCATAATATTGCTATATCTCTTTAGCAAAATTGATAACATTTATAACGATGACAAATGATCTCCTATCTTGTTAAAAATAGACAAGGAGGAAAGTGTCGCGAACCAATTAATCTATAATGTACTTATCTCACGAAATAAGAGATTCTTTGATCTTTACCTTTGATCTTTCTGACGTCAAACTTTTCAAGATTCCCTAAAAGACACACTTGGACTGTCGAGAATACTTGCTTCCCACGAAAAAAAATATTTTTCCGATTACACGTAAATAAGCAGATTTTTATTGAAGTTCGAAACCGACTGCTTCGGATTTATTTTTGTTTAATTAAAGTTGCCTTAATCAATTTTAGACTTTATTTTTAATAAGTTTGACACTACTTTTTATTATTATCCGCCATTATTATTTAAATCTAAAATGGAGTCATCGTAATGTAAGCGATCCTCACGATCTAAGAACGTGACGTGTGTTCCGTTTCAGGAGATCAAGTCTGGAGATTGATGTCCTGCTACCCCGTGGCAATTACTCCTGGCAATATTTGTTCTTCTTGCGGGAACCTTCCTGCATCCCAATCAAGTTCACGAGAACACCGTAGCAGTATGGTAAAGAGGACTTCCTCCTTCGTCTCTTCGAAAGATCATCCCACTCCTCTCCTACTCGTAATTCACTACCGCGCGGTGTCTCCGCCATGACTAATTTATTTCGTTCACCTTGTATGTATCACGTTTCCTCTCCCTCGAGAATCCTCTAGAACGCCCTGTTGCTGTTATCACGTAACGCGAATATCAGGAAACGAACAACAACCTGTGGATCCTTCGCCGTGCGTTTGTCAAAGTTAACGTATCTGCTGACGACTTTCCAGAGTTTCGACAGGATTCCATGTGCTTGTGATCATATACGAAACATTTGAGGTTAGGATGCTCGGTATCGGAGAAAAATAGTTTAATACCAGTCATCGATTTTAGTAGAAATATTCTCAATAAGCTGAGCAAGTGAGAACAGTCATAATTTTAATTTTTAATTATCGACAGCTTGACAAATTTTTTGAGGTTATTCTCAGTCTCGAGCCTTTTCGTTTGTTCAAACAAATTAGATACTGTAAAACTGGATCGTTATCTATATTTGGACTAAGATGGATGATAGTACCTAGCTTATGAACATGAACCAAGAACTTAGAAGACTGGGACGTTAAATTTACATAATCAACGAAAAGTTCTGTTTGGATTAATACTAATCGTCCCTTACTTGCGACACATATCTAGTATGCATAGGATGTTGTTGAGAGCACATGAATGTTGAATATCATAAGTGTATACGTACTCAGAATATTAATAACTTCATTTTGTAATTCATAGATTAAAAAGCATCTTGAACTAATAAGCAATCTCGATAATGTAAGGAATGAATACTTCAGAATGAAACAACTCACGTACCACAGAATATTCGAAGAACATCCGAATTATGCCTGCAATGTCCTACAGATGCGCGGTTGAAAATGTTACGCATAATACATCTAGCGGACGTCTTATTCATATGTCATGTGACATCGGTAGAAGGCCGTTTTACTTGTCTGCATTCCTTTTGTCCATTATAATGATGGATGCAAGCTGATAGATATGCTCGAAGCATTTCCAATTTTAAAACGGTTAACCCGTTCTATTTAAATCAACGAATACGTCTTTTGCTACTGATTGTTTCTACCAAGATGGACCATTTACCTTGAACTGGACATTTGGCCATTTATATACCCTTATTACGTGCACAGGATTTAGATATTAATAACCGATCGCGTTTATTGCATTCTTATTCTTAAACCTTATACGCAATTGGTTACATCTTTCAGAATTCTATACATGTAAATGTAGTTCGTAAATTTTGTTCGCTTTATTTACATTTTTATACATTTGAAAAAAGTGCAAGCATTTGTTTTTTTTATTTTTTATGCGAACCAACGAAAATTTGTACTTTTTATAAACTGTTGAGAGTTTAGGTAAGCCGAATTAATCTATTATTCTGCACAGATACATATTTAATCAGGACTTTCTTCTAGAGCGATGGGAGGGCCATATTTTTTAAATGTTATATGACTTACTGCACTCAATTTATCAAATATAAGAATATTCTATTCAAGTTAATAATTTGTTAGAAAAATTATAAAAATATATCCTATGTAGATGGGGCAAACATACGTCCGTATGACGTCCGTAAGATGTCGTTTGCGAATTTACGTATTGTCTATCGGATGTTTTTTGTGCATTACGTATATAAATACGTGTTATTAAATCGACTGGAGTTCGTGTACTTTTTTCAGTATTTGTCAAGTAGTGTTGATATGATTATATAATATAAAGACTTATTTATCGAATTTCATATGATTATATATTATCATTTCTTCTCCAATAACTAATAAATCAAGGAATTGCCTCTATTTTACCTGTAACATTAGTCCAGTTGTCGGTAATACAGTGTCGTTGAATCGACTTTTGCATTTCCACGATAATACAGCGTCTCATCGACCACATACAGCAAACCAGTCTCGACCGCAGGGTTTCAGTATAGTGCAGTAAAATAGAGAAACGAGAAGATGTCGGAGCCGTTTGGCATGCCTGGTATTTAACAAACGTTTAAAGGTACATAAAGAAAATCATGATAACGCAATATGAGACCGGGAGAGATTAGGTCACCTAGTACTAATTGTAAGTACGAAGTTCTCTGTTAATCATTTAATAACTGTAATTAACCCATTATTAATTCAAAGAGTGTTTATTTTCTTTTAATTTTATAAACATTTCATTCTTACTGATAAAGATAACCGTTGTACTTCGCGATGAAAATTACTTTTAAATATTAATATTTACTTTGCCATATTCTAAAATATTGTTCATTGATAAATAATACAGTCCATTATTATGACCAAAACTCTTTTCTTAGTACGATCTTTTATGTTGTACATATAGATGAAGGATCTTATTCATTTAATAAATCATTACCTCTCATGATTATTTATTGATAATTTTGATTGTGAATTTCCTCATTGTTTGGTCATCCGTTATTGACCGTAGAGCTTTAGAAGGAATGAAATGCAACTGAAATTAAAATAAATCCTACTGAATTATTTAACCTGAATTGATAATATCATCATCATATCAGACACAATAAGTAGTTATATCCGTATAACAGGAAATACTTGACAATGGTCGATGAGTAATTTAATAATTAAAAATGATAACGTAACGGGAGTTACGAAGGTTAAATAATGTAATTATAGTATAACACTGCGGTTTCGTATAATTAATATAATTATACAAAATAAAAGTACTCCGACTGCGTCAATATCAAGCGAGAATATATGATTACCAGCGTAAAAAGCAATGATTGAAGTACATATGTATACAGGTGTTATAGGTTGAAGGAATAAATGACATTCAGCAAGGAATTGCGAGACAACGATGATATTTTCCAAGAGAAACTTTATATACA
>JARPRH010000358.1:2045674-2070964 GCA_031763665.1 Calameuta haemorrhoidalis
GATGAATTATTTTTATTCTGAGTAGACTTCGAACTACGGACTGGCGTAGACTTGGCAGGATTAGTAAATAAGTTAGGTAGTTGTGGTCTATCATTCGTGCGCTGTTTTGTTTGATTACTTGGTGATATACGATTCGGCTGAAAAAAAAATATTAATATCCGTGAGAGTTTTCTTAGTATAAATTTAGCTAGAATTGAGCTGTTTCAGCAATACGTAACGCTTCACTGTGTTTTTACCAGCAATGGACCAGAGAGCAGACGAAATCTACATTAGTACGTATATTTGGATTTATTCCAACACAGTGAAGCTAACGATTCCTGATTGATCAGCGTCAATTGCTTACCTGCAATAGATTTCTTTGTCCAGTAATGGGAGTACTCGTTGCAAAAATAGTACTTCTTTGTACAGCAGCAGCGACGGTTGCCAATACAGGATTAATGGTTGCAAAAGGATTAGCTGCCGACTGAGCGTTTTGCTGATTCGGTTGTGATTTCGACGGACTCTCAGCCGGCTGCGAAGCTTCGGCCTGATTGTCCGCTGCAGGCGACGAGTCTCTTTTAGGGGATGCTCTCTTAATCGTGACCATCGATATAATCTTTGGTTTCTCAACTTGCTTCTCCTGATTTGGTTGGTCTAGTTGCTGAGCCGGTTCGCTCGGCATCAATGGTGCATCAGTCGCATCGTGCTTTCTTGGTGAATTGCGCTGACTTCTGTCCCTCTCGTCAGTGGGAGTCGCTTCTTGACTGGCGACCGGGGTTGGCGATCTAGATTTTGTGGGGTCAAAGGGATCATAGACATCGGGAGAGGTAGGTGGCGAGGACGGTGGCTCAGGGGGCGTATTGGGACCGACTTTCAATCGCAATTCTAGTTCCTCCTGAGCTCTCATCTCCAGTTCTTCCTCTGCTCTTTCGTCTATCTCTTCCTCTTCTTCCTCTTCCTCCTCGTGAAGGGGATTGATCATGGAAGTTCTTAAGTTGCTCGTTTGTTTGGTTATCGAGAACTTGACTTGTGGCTCCGGTGGAGTTTTAGGACCTTGGGATACGAATTGCTCGTGCTGTGGGGTCGCTTGTGAAGAGGGACGTTGCTCGGGGGTGGCGCTTTCTTGAACTTGCTTCTCGTCATCGTCGCTCAGGACAATGACATCACGCGGCGACGGAGTCTGTTCTCTGAATGGAGATTGATCTAGATCTATCACCGCCACAGGTTTCTTCGTTGCCGCAATTTCGGCAGCTTTAGATTTTTTCTTTTTCTCTTTTTTCGCTTTGGGAGATTTCGATCTCTTGTCCTTCGTTTTGTCTTTCTTCGGCCTTTTCGGCGGTTCCACGTGGGCTGGTTCTCTTCTCTTGCGCTTCGTTGGTACCAGAAGTGGTAATGTTTCCGGGATTTCGGGTAATTCCGGCTGATTCGTTTCATTGTCTTTATTGAAGCACACGCTAACCAAGATGTTATCTCCACTGGCGAAAACCTCCTTCGAAGGCGGTGGGGTACGATTTCTTTTATTTTTCTTACGCTTCTCAGTCTCCCTTGATTTTTTGCTCTCTTTTCGCTTTTCTTTCTTCTTCTTTTTAATCGCTTCCTTATTCGTGAGAATGACAGTCAAATTTTTAGGAGGTACTGCCACATTATCGAGTACTGGTGGTGGCGACCAGGTGTGGGAAGCAATTTCATCATGCTGAGCAGCCGAGGGAGATTTTGATCTTGATCTGGACCACGATGGAGTCCATTGGGCACTCCATGATCTACGCTCTTCTCTTTCTCTCGATAAATTTCGCTCGCGCTCCACTGGTTTCTCATTCACTTGATCCCAATTCCTATTACGATCTCTTTCTCTAGAACATGATCTTTCTTTGGATCTTGATCTGCTCACGCGTTTCCTCTTCGTGTGCTTCTTTTCCCGTGATCTTGAAGATGCCCTCTTCGGACTCTTTGATCGTGAATTCTTACGATTTCTCGATCGACTCCTGGATTTGCGTTTCTTTGACTTGTCTTTTCTCTTTTCTCGAGATCTAGATCTTGTTCTTCGCTTCCGTGAAAGTGATCTTCTTCCGGACCTACGTCGCGGTGAGAGTGATCTTCTTCTTCGCGACAAAGACCTCGATCGTTTTCTAGATACAGATCGTTTTCTAGACAAAGATCTACGTTTCGAGCTTGATCTTCTTCTGGGAGATTTCCGTCTCAATCGAGATAGCGATCTTCTTCGTGATAATGATCTACACGGTCTGGAGTGCGATTGCCGGTCTCTGGACCAAGATCTACGCACTCTGGAGCGAGATCGACTTCGCGATCGCATTCTCGAATACGAACGACTTCTACGATCTCTGGAGGTTGATCTTCTATGTGAAAGGCTTCTACTCTTGGATCTGCTTCTCGAATCTTCCCTGATGTCACGACCGTACTCATCCTTCCTTGGTCTTGGAGGTTTTTCAGCGACAATTTTTCTAACATCGTATCTGGGCAATTCTTTCCTCTTCTCTTTTTTCTTAACAACTTCCTTCGGTTTCTTCTTTTGTTTTTCCTTTTCCTTCTCTTTCTCTTTCTCTTTCTCCTTTTCCTTCTCTTTTGATTTGGAGCGCCTATCCTTGTCACGATATTGCCTTTCCTTCGTGCTCTTTGAAATTTTTTTCCATGCGACTTGATTCTCCGATGCGATATTCTCTTTATTTTTATCAGCATCCTTACCCTTCTCCTTTTTATCTTTTTTCTTTTTCTTTTTACTTTCATCCTCTTTCTCCTTGACCTTATCGAGTGCCTTCTTATTCGATTTACTCTCGTCCATTATCTCACCCTCTTCCATTTCCTTCTCCTTTCGCATAGTTAATAATGCCAATTCATCCTCGAAATTCATGGGCTCATCCGTCTCAGATATGGCTTCTGTGCCTAAACCTGCGTATCCAGCTGGTGTTCTGCAACCATCCAAATCGTCAGTTACTTTATCTTTCGTTGGCGTAATGGGTTCCAAACCACTCTCAAACGGAGATAAAGATTCTGGAGGTACATCTTGTCCCTTAACTGGTAATTCATCCTTGCAAGGAGTGTAAGCACCGTCGGATTCCCAAACGGCTGGCTCTACGTCACGTTTAAGCTCCGTACAAATATCCGTCTTGTCTTTTTCTAGAGGGAAATTTTCAGAATCGTCGTCCGCATCAAAACTGGAGCTTCCCTTTTCTCGAATTGGATCAGAATTGTCTAAATCTTCACTTTCACTGGCAGTCTTAGCCCTGCCGCCCTTTTCGCTACTTTTATCCTCGCTGTCGCTAAGCCTTCGTGAACCTTCCGCGAATTCATTTTCCTCGTTAGCAAATTTAATGGGGGATTTAGACTTGTTTCGAAAATGTCCCTTAGAACTTGGCAATTGATCCCAATTATCCGGTTCTCTGGTACCAGAACCACATTCGCTAGGACTGGTTCTTGCTTCGTCGCTCTCACGATTTTCATCCGAAGGATGATCGGCACGCGTCGCGTCATTGTCAGTATTCTTGGGCGACATTTGAATCGTGTCCGCAATTGAAATAATAGTGTCCGAACTTTTTTCAGTTAAGTCTATCGTAGATACGATACATTTACTCTTGGTCGAAGCGCATTCTTTCGAAGTTGTATCTTTTTCGACGGAAGAGTCTGCATTATTATTCTGACTGCTATCCGTCAGTGAAGAGTCGTTACGTTTGTTATCGTTTTTCATCTTCGATGAGATTTCATCTTCCAATTCTTCTTCAAGAAGAGCTTCCCTATCCTGCAATGGCGATTGCTTGTCCTTCTGCTTCTCCATTTCCTCTTGCTGTTCTATTTCACGCAACTTTCTTTCCTTTTCCTTGAGTTGTTTCTCAAGATCTTGCAGTTTCTCTTCGTCCTCCTCGTCCGATTTATTATCACTTTCGTTGGATGTCTCGCTTTTATTTTGCGTGCCGCTTTTATCTTTATCCGTGGTTATTTCGATTGATGTTTTTTCTGACTTCTCAAGATCAGAATCGATTGGCTTTTTATTATTTTGTTTAGCATCTCTCGACATTTTGTCTTCCATTTGCTTCTCTTGCTCGATCGTGCTCTCAATATTTTCATCAAGCTCGTCATATAAATTACTTAATTTATTATTGAGCTTTAATTTATTTCCAATTTTGAAAGTGATTTTTCCTCTGCTGTCGTGAGATATTTTTTTCGGTGGTATCCTGCTGAGAGTTTGTCTCTCCTTTTGTAGTGCTTCGACGTAAGGATCAGAAGGTTCGGGAATATCAGCCAAGTCGCAGGGTTGAACGTCTCCTACAATAATGTCATCATCGTCCGGCATATCCGGCGGCATTGGCGGAGGCTGCAGAGGTCCTATCTGTTGAGACAATTCCTGCTCCGTATGTCGAACTACGTCCATCGTCTCTGAAGAATAAATTGAAAAATTAGGACAATCGGCTTGGGAATCTTCATCCTCGTCATCGTCGTAGGCTGTAAGGCGAACAGCAGGTTTTATGTTTTCCTCGATGGCTTGCTTTACGGCTTGATTCACGACATTCAGGGCTGGAAAATTGGCAGGCAACGGCGGAGGCTCTAAAGGTATCGGTATGTCATTATTATCTGAAAAAGTGTCAGGTTTATCGACGGGCGCCTTGTTACCATGGGAGCTCTCGTTGCTGTCGCTATCGGCTGCAAACGGATCGTACTTGTCGTCACTTTTCAATTCTTTGAAGGTGTCTTCTTTCGGAGTGTCGTCGATAACTAATTCCTGATCGCTATCGTTGTCCTTTTCGCTTGCCGAGTTTCCTTCGAAGTCAAGTAAACCAGACGGTGGCTCCGGTGGCGGCAGCAGGGCAATCGCGCTGTCGTTTTGACTTTCCTCGCGAGCATCGCTGTCCGATTTGTTTGGTGTCTCGATATCGCAATAAATGTCACATTCCTCTTCGTCCTGCGTATTTGGGGCTGGTCCCCCTGATTCAGGAGTGACGTGCGAGCTAAACGATTCTCTCTGATCGTCAGAAAAGTTTCTCGAGAAGTCATCATGATAATTAGGGGGTATATTATTTTGAATCGGTGGCGGTCGGATGCCCATCGGTACCGAGGGATTTGGCATCATTCCCATCGGCGGACCAGGTACGTTCATAGGTCCCCTAGGTCTTGGACAGCGTTCAGGATAATGAAAAGGAAGTCTCTCTGCTCCATCCATAAGAGGAAATGGAGGTCGATCGGTGGGAGGAAGACGCGGTCGCTCATTACGAAAATGTTGAGGATTACGATTTCTGAATGGAGGGCTGCCACTGAACGGTGGCGGCCCGCGGTGTTCGAAGTTTGGATTGTAATTGACAGGCGGCCCGAAATCTCGGCCACCGAAATTGTCCCTGGCTCCGGGACCCCCGTAGCTGTGTCTTCCGCCGCCTGCGTAAGAATCTCTTCCGCCGTATCCTTGTCCGCCGTGGCTGTGGTGGCCACCGTCTCGATAGCCTCCGCGAAAGTTTCCTCTGTTTCCGCCGCCTCGAGAATTGTTGTACATGGGAGCCTGAATTATGTCGCTGGGATTGACATTTGTCAGGTCCAGAGGTCTTTCGCCTTTTGGGCTGGTTTCCTTTTCTTGGATAATTTCCTTCTTCTCCTTGATGGGACTCTCGTTGTTGTTGATGCTGTGCTTGTTCTCTTTGTTCTCATTCTTTACGAGCAACGTGCCATCCGCCTTCAGAGTCATATCGCACATCTTCGAATGCCAGAGCTCCTGACTACTAATGATACTCCCAACCAAATCGATAACACCAGGCTGGTCGGTGCGATCGAGCGGGTTGGCGATGCCTTTCAGCCTTTCGATTCGTCGTCTGGTCGCAGAAACTGCCGACCGTGGCTGTGCACTAACTATTGGGCCATTCCCAACTGCACTATCGAATTCTTCGTCGGACCTAATTGAAAAACAAATTGTTTTCATGCTACTCAGACGCATCCAAGTAACTAGTTGCAGCTTAAAATACGTATATCACTGTATTCACAGACAAGACCCCAGGTTATTTTGAAGATTAATTAAAATTTCATACGATCTCTTTAATTGAGAAATACCGAAAGCTTTTCCGAATATGCAAGTTTTACTGAAAGGAACTTCGTTCGAAAAAAAATATCAAAGCTTATAGCAATTGATATTTCTTTGATTTATGAAGTTTTAATGTACATCAAATATCATTGGGATAATGTCTCTGTATGCGTGTAATAGTAAAACATAAAATCTGGAGAAAATATAGAGGTAATTAACATAAATCTTAGTATGTAAACCAGAACAATGTGTATTGTGCGCATTTTCAAATTCATTTAGATTATTTAATTTGTTTGTACGATTTTGACGGTGAGTTTTATAAGGGATTGATATCATAAGTTTGATATCACGTTTGTAACCTGCCTAACTCTACTATAATATACACGATAGATATTAATCCCTGAAATTGAAATAACTTGTCGCATATAAACGTAAGAGCATGCAGAAATATTTAAAATACAATCATACATATGATTTCGAGTATAACGAATGCAATGGAAATTATTGTGAATTCAAGTTGTATAATGATTTCACTTTGTACATTTTGTACATACATTTTACACAAATAATATAAAACGATGTGTACTTGCACTGCTTAGATGCAGAATAATGTATGCAAAAAGAATAAGTTTCTCACGCTATCAATATATTTGATATTTGTATATACCAATACTTAAAAATATCAAATGGTCGTTTATTTAATATAAAAAATGTTTTCCAATTTGCTTCACAACGAATATAAACAGCTACAAAATAATTTATACAGAAAACACGATACGAGTAATGCTTGCAAAAAATTTGGCATTAATATAAAGAAACAATCTCAACGCAAAGCAATAATAATGTTGAAGAATCTTATTTATATGATGAAAATTATCACAATTTCCAAAACTCCTGTACTATTAATTTCTGCATCTAAGTTGCATTGTAGGATTAATTCACTTGCAAAGTGCATCTGCCGTCGTCATTGAAATCGACAAATCTTCCGCATTTTTATAATTACTATCATTCGAGGTACGTAATTGATAATTTTCGTTGAATCTGCACGTCGGCAAGTAAATTAATAAAAGTCGAGAGTAAGGATGGTTTAAAGTTTCACTCACCCAGGCGGGCTGTAGTCTAAACTAAGGTTGTTTCCAAAAAGGTTGACTTGCGCAATTCCTGATTGATATCTGGAATTGACGAGGGCAGATCGATCAGAGATTGGCAGAATATTCTTCATTGTGGGCACGAGTAGCGGAACATCTCGAATTGGTTTGTGCATCCCTAGTGTCTTTGCCAACCGTCTTTTTACAGTTTGGATTGACACCGAGGAGACGGTGCGCGCACGACGTCTGTATTTTCTAATCTGTAAACAAATACATACAGGCATTAGATATGCATAAAGTGTAAAAATATATATAACGTAAGAAATCGAAGAATAATATTCATTTATATCGTGAAGAAAAATTGTCGAATTTATAAAACTATCAATTATTATTAAAAAAATTATTAAGTAAAATTCTTATCTTATCGAACTAATGTAATGTCATTTTAACAACTGGTATATACGAAGAATTCAAAGAGGACAAATTTGAGCATCATTCAGTGACAGATACGCAGTCTAAAATAAATGCGGTGTAATGAAAAGTATAAAGTATTTCGTGAATGGAAAAGAAACAAGCACCAATTGTTAGAGCAAAAGTATGTAAGAAGAATATAACTATTAATACGATATGAAATGAATGATGAATTGCAATGAGAAAGGAAAAGCCAAAGGCATCTACTGACAAATGATTTTTATTCACACAAAGAAGGAACGGGATAAATACATGTCGAGAAAACAATTTAAACGTTATTTTTGATAATCAGTTTAAAAAAAAAAGTAAAACCACGCACGTGTTCTCATGGATACATTGAATTGGCACTAATATTATAAAGATATGTAAGACTGCGTTAAAAATTTATAGTGACGTTTGTTTGGCATGTGGCAGTTTAAAAAGGACTTTACAGTAGGATGTGCAAGTTAGTTCTCTACCGGTGATGAACTCAGTGGTAATGTACCTTGCGCGGCTTTTTTAAGCCCTTCTTCTTTAGTTTGCCTCTCGACGACGAGGCTGATGGCACCGCCACTTTCACGTACGTGACGATTTCTTCCTGCTCGCCGTCATCATTGATCTCGGTAATGCGCACTTTGCGAACTAATGTTTTTCCTCTACTTTTAACTTTTGGCTTTTTTGGTTTCTTTCGCTTTACACCGCGCTTCGTTCTAGTACCGGCGCGCAACGAAGCAGATGAGGATACGGATGGAGCGACCCTCCTTTCCGTAGAACTTCTATTACTGTCGCGCGAATGACTAGGACTGTTACGGCCGATCGAGTCGATCCCCGACGAAGTCGACGGCTGATCGGGATCGAACACCAGCGCGCGTTCGCGTACTTCACGATCTTGAACTTCACGTGCGCGAGTGCGATCGGCACGGATATTTGCGCGGACACGTTCCGTTTGTCGTGTACGCGGTATAACACGAGGAATTGCTGAAGGACCATTCTCGTGAGGATGACCGGTACGAGTGCGTCCATAAGATACACCGAGTCGACGTGCCTCCTCCATGAGATCCGGTACTTCGTCGAGGTCTATCTCAACCTGAAACAGAATACACGTCTACTCGTATCAATGATGTATGATGCAGATCTTTGATGCTGCTTCACTTCCAGATGATGTAGGCGAATCTTGAGATTCGTTTACGTTGCATTTGATATAGGATATGCAATCGGTTTTATTTTTTATTCCTTACCATCTCAGCATCATTTTGACTATTTTGAGAACACTCAGGGCAGTACCACTCGTCCATTGGAACTTGCTCCATTGGCGGTGTTAGACATTCTAGATGATAACCCAAATCGCATCCGTCGCATAGCAACATACGATCTTCCCGATCACACTGCTGGCAAATTTCGCAATAAGTGGGATCTTCTTGAATTTGATCTTCTACTCGTGGCTTCACTTCAATCGGTATGTGTTTCAATACCTAGAGCAGAGTTCATGTGTGTTATTATGTAAAACATATGTTCTGAAGGAAATTATTTTTTTTCTTGGGTAAATATTATTATATTAAGTATAACACGTGTTCTGGGTAACAAAAAAAGTAATGAGGCATGAAGAATGGATTGTGCGTGAAGTATTATTGTTAAACGTGATATCAATTTAGGTCATTAGATACGTACTTTGCCATCAACTTTACTTTTTACGTGAATCACCGTAAAAGCTTGACGATCTACAGGACACGTGTTGATATTTTTGCTCCATTCTATGAGGCAATCCAGGCAGAAACAATGATCACAGGAAGAGGGTGTTCCAAGTTGCTGTTTTTTGAAAGACAATAAACAAATCGGACACTTTTCCGATTGTCCATCACTGCTATCCGATTCGAAACCGGCACCTGATGTTGTGGCCAATTCGGTGTTGTCGCTTGGCTTGATCCTCTTCTTTTTTAATTTAGATTTCAAAGGGCTCGCTTCGTCTTCTTCATCTAATTCATCCATACTATCCCAATCAGATTGCCATTCTGAACTAGTCTCACTCTCAGCTATATCGTAAAACGTATTGTGGCATGTCATTGTATTTTTGACTTTAAATAAATAAAAAAGAAGATGGTGAATGTGTGATTAGATGACTCACCTGCTTCTGAAGCACTGCTATCGTAACTTCTATCATCTTCGCTAACAACCTTCTGTAATAAAAATGCAATATTACGCATTAGCAGTTTTCATATTTTTATATGAATTGAAGTATTCTTTTAATAAGTCTGTTTCTAATCTTAAGTATATATTTTTAAACATACATAATTTTTTCTCCTGATTACAGGTCTTGGAATATCACTATCTTCCTCGCTGCTTTCAGCTTCACTAACAACCCTCTAGAAGCAAATTAATACCAGATATATTAATAATAAATTCTGCATAGAATATCACTAATACAATTTTATTTACAAGTTTCTCTTAAATATTGTTTAAATTTGGATAAACAATTTCATTAATACCTACATATACTTTACGTCTGCGATGGGTCTGGAACACAATGGATTCGTTGCTACTTTCACTGTCTGGTATTATTATTCTTCTGCGCTTGGATGGCTTTGGCACCCGATCGCTATCACTTGACATTTTGCTAAGTTGCAGTGGGCCTGAGCCCTCTACATCTATGTTGATTTCAGCTACACAAGTACAATATCTGTTGTAATATTACCGATTCATGTATATTTTAAATATATCATAGCAATATTATGTGAAGCTCTGCTTAGTTTTCAAGATCTCTTAAAGTGAGTATGACTAAATATACTAAGAACAAGTATAAAAACTGATGCTTGCTTTTACATTATGATAAACTTAAAATGTGAGTCGAGGAAACCTAATACAATGTAATAATTTGTATTAATAAAGCTGCTCGTCTTAAGCATGAGTGGTCAAAAAATCTTACAAGTGATTTATAAAAACATGAAAATGCAGTATCCATATAATAAAATCTACAATTTTTATAATACCGGTTAAATCAAGAAATTCGAAGATAGTTATCTGTTACATAGTATTTAAATTTTGAAATTCACTATCACGATCAACCCATAGAAACATATGCAAATTTAAATAAAGAAGTAACCCTTTGCATTAATGAAACTTGAAACCACAAGATGCTCCGAAATTACAATATTTTATATTAGAGTACAATATCACATTCGACACATTGGGTTAAGTTTCAAGAGACGCGAGGAAATCCTACATTTTCATCGCCTAGATTTTATTTACGAGTGAAGCGTGTGCATTTGTATAAAAATATTTGGATCTACCTATGGTTAAGACAAAATCAACATAGTTTGCTTATTTTTTCCCAATTTCGATTTTCAGTTTGCGTGATAGTCACAAACACGAAACACACCGTCACATAAGTACCACCATGTATAACGAGAATGTACACTTCTCATAGGTATCATAGTACGCCACCTTTATTTTATGAACAAGTAAATTGTTTATACGTATACCTAGTCGACTTTAAGTTTTTTCTATGGCGTCAAACTTTCGAAATATTGACAGCCAAAAGTACGCTTCCTAACGCAAAATTGCGGACATCTTGGATCGCAACGCCGTTGCGATGTTGCGCTAGTTCTTGTTTCAAGATGGCCACCATGGCCACTGAGCATAACCGAAGCCATATTGAATTATTTTATGCACAACCTCCACAACTAAGCAAAATTTATTGTAATTTTAATGAATTAATTGTTCTAATCATTACCCATCCTCCTTTAGATTACAAATCTTTATATATCTACATCCCATATAATGAATTTAAGATCTACACAAAGAGCTGCTCGTAAAACAGTCTTTTAAATGGCTACCGGCGTCATTACATTTCTTATGAAAATATGGAATGTCATTTACCATATTTTGTGTGTATAGATTTAAAGTATTATTAACTTCACAATATTATACTACTTCTGAACCTTATAAAAATGCAAATATATTGTTTTAATAATAATAAGAGTTATTCATAGAATAATCATTCCTATACCGAACTCTGCAATTAAATATAAAAAATAGAACTAGGGGACGGTGTCTGATGGTGTCTGATGGTGTCTCGAACAGTTTATTTATTCTCGTAATCACTTGTAATCATAATTTTTAGCGCTACTAACTCATGTTGGTATTTGTCTGCATAAGGTACAATAAGGTACAGTTGCCCCGCTTGTTCTGTCGTTATACGAGCGACTCTGACGTCACAAAGCGACGCGTTGCGGAGTCGTTTCGTTGGTTCTTCTTCAATCCGCCGGTGCGCAAGTGTCTTTTGGTCGTGAAAAATCTGCCATCATGGGTCGTATGCACGCTCCTGGGTAACAAAATCCTAATTTTCATATTTATCTTAATTAATATAAGACGGATGTACGCGGATCTAGTAAATATTATCAAGGTGGACGATATGCATATAAATAACCATAGTATATAACACGAAATGCATCAAAATTGCAATACTAAAATCCAACTTCCGGGCCATGTGTTGGTCTCTCTTTTAGCCATTATCATACTTTTAATGTTTCGTTTAGACCAAGAAATATCGAATACCGTGATTATTTCATGTTTATTCTAATGCCCGATTTTAACTTAAAGATAATATTTTAACTGTGTAATATCTAATCGAATTCTTGAGTTGACAGTTTCAACATGCTTCTACAAGGCATGCCCGTTCTAACCCTATTAGTAAACGGGCGGGTAGGACACTGTGTATATAGTAAAATCAACATTTCTATGTACATCACTGTAACAAAGTTTTCATGATACGGGCAACTCATTTGTAGTTTCAATACCTAATAAATACTAATTAAATACTTTAATCTAGATAAATTGCATTATGTTATAAAAAATTTTTTTATTTTCAGAAAGGGTATTTCCCAGTCAGCTTTGCCATACAGACGTAGTGTGCCGAGCTGGTTGAAACTTACTCCTGAGGACTGCAAAGAACTTATTTACAAACTAGCCAAGAAGGGTCATACTCCATCCCAAATAGGTATATTTTATTTTTATAAATCCTTTATATGAAGTAACAAAATGTTTTTATTTTTAAATATTTACATGAATTCGAGGTACTTCATAGTTTTATAATTCTATATCAAAATGTAAAAATAAGAATTGCAAGCTACCAGCTGAGGTTCGATTTAATTTAATCTTATCCCTTCCTAGAAGCTTGCTAGAGTAAATTGCAACATTGGCTTTTGAGATGATTTCAAGTAATAGTCTTGATCTCATTATAGGTAGCCATTGACAAATCAATATTCAAAAAATTTTAACATCTTTATGACATATGCAATTACATTTTTTTTAAATCTTATGCTCTTATGATTCTATTCTCAGGTGTTATTCTTCGTGATTCTCATGGAGTGGCACAAGTTCGTTTTCGTACTGGAAACAAAATTCTACGAATTGTGAAGAGTATGGGACTGGCTCCGGATCTACCAGAGGACCTATACTACCTGATCAAAAAGGCTGTTGCTATCAGGAAACACTTGGAGCGCAATCGTAAAGACAAGGATAGTAAATTCCGCTTGATTCTAGTTGAATCTAGAATTCACAGACTCGCCCGTTATTATAAAACAAAGGGCTCCCTTCCACCCAACTGGAAATACGAAAGTTCAACCGCCAGTGCTCTTGTAGCCTGAATTATACTACTTTACTATCATTACATGTCAATAAATTTCTTTTATTGATTTCATATTGTATAATTATTCCCAATATCTACCATAGAGTTAGTTTTTGCGACATTAATGGAAGTATAGTTGTAACGCGCTAATAAGAGTAGGGTATTGGTATATAAAATTTTTATTTATAATTCTAAAGAATATAGTACATGTTCAATGTTGCCAAATTCATTAATTCAACAGCGTATTTAAGAAGATTATACACTGAGTTAAAGTGTATTACAGATATTCAAGTAATATTACAAGATCATTGATTTTTTTCAATTCAATTTCCATCTTCAAAATGCTGTTGCGCTTTCTGCCATTTGGCAACCATACTGGACATCTCTTTCTGCTTTTTACTGACGCCAATTTTAGCCTGAAATAATATCTTAGGAAGTTATAATTCTGTGCGCACGAGTACTAGAAAATATGCAAAATAAAACAAGCTGAAACTAGCGGCCGATCTTTAAATGATATTACAAAACAGCAATTAATGTTAATCGTATACAATTTCTTTAAAATTAAAAAAGCTATTAAATAATTGTAATAATATATTCGTGAGTAATAAAATTAGGTTAATTATAATATATAAAGTTGTAGCTATCGGCCACCAGTTTCAGTTTATTGTAAAACGAATGTGTCACGTACCTTTTTCTTTTTCTTTTCTCTAATTATAGAATCGACAGGTATTACTATTTGTGGCGTTTCGATTGACACCTGTGGTTGCGAAGGCGACGGCACCGATTCTACTGGTGCCACCACCTCTGGTATTTCTTGTTCCTGTTCTATATTAGTTTTCTCAATGGATGCAATATCATTGTAAAATGAATCTAATGCAGAACCCAAAGATTCCCTCTGCGTTTTAATAGGTGGCTTTGCAATGATCTGACTATTCGCATACACTTGCGTATAATCTGCCACCACAAATTGAACGGCTTCCTGACCACTGAGTCTGTTTGCTGCTGCTATGATAGCCTGCTATTTTAATTAAATCATATCATAGAAACATTTCTTTATTAAAATAGTGTAAGTCGTACATCCAACTGATTAGACTTACATTATGTAAATGCTGATGGTACGCTGGATAATGCATAAGTTGCCCTTGCATAATAGCAGCGTGATGATCTATAATCGGCACAGCTGTGTCTCCAATAGTAGCTGCATAAATTGGGTTCGTTTGTTGTGCAGCAGCCGTATACAATACGGTTGGCTCGAGCGCAGAATTTGCCATTGGATATGTGATGTCTGGTGCATCTACACCTGGCGGCAATGGTTCGCTATTTGGAGGATTTTGCACTAAAGGTGAGTATGGAGGCAATGGCGGTTGCGATGGTTTAGGCGGTGATGGTGGTAACGGTGGATTGACTGACTGTCTTATGTCAGATGTAGGTGTTATCTCTGCAGAAGAAAAATATCATGGCTACATTGTGGTTTATCCAGGAAGTCGGGCAATATATTGTAATTGCATCCAGTGAGATGATCGCACGAAATGGTTAATGATATTAGGTTTAACCAAATTTCTTTTATAGAGGACCGAATGAATTTACCTTTATCTACTCTGTTCTTCTTTATATCTGGAGTCTTCTCGCTGATACTGCCTCCTCGTTTTTTGCCTTTCTTTAAATCCTCGGCGAATATTCTTGGCGGTGGTGGTGGACTAGGACTAGAGATTTGTGGTGGTGGAGGAACTTCCAAATCTTTTGAACTTTTTGGAGGGACTTCCCCGTTATTATCATGTTCCATTGATACTGATTTCTCATCTCTTTCAGATGCTAACACCACTAAATCTTTCTTGGCCCCTTGAGCATCGGTTTGGACTTGTTCTAAATATAGAACAATTAGGATTGTACATCATTTTGTATTGTATAAGTTGTATCACGTATTTATATAGGATGAACATACCTATGATAGCTGGTTCCTCCTGGTCTTGTGGAGGAGGCGTCGTACACAGATCCATCTCTTCGGTTCCACCGATTACATCAGCTTCCGGATAAGTCCACTGAGTCTCTCCGCTTGTAGAGTTCCGATAATAGTAGCGTTTATGCGATCTAGAAACATCCCCCCAAAAAAACGAAAGTAATGAGAATATTAGGTAGAGTGTAATGTTTTCAACATCTGCCGGCACCATTCTCTCTGACCGACTGGTCTCTTTCTTTTAGAATTAGTGAACGTAATCCATTAATACCCCTACCTGCGTTGCGGTTCATCAAGATACCTGCGAAGTTCCTTTTATTAAAAAATCTATTTCATAAATCAAAATACTCATTATATAATGGATAAGTCCTTGACCATTCGCTATAAAATGCAATACGATGTCCTTGGATGTGTTCCACGAACAGAACATTCCGCCGATCCTTGAGAATTCTTATTAGATAAATAAAATATTAATCCTGTTAATAGGAAATTATACACTTAATTGATAGATTTCAAAATTGACCATTACATGTTACGTGGAAAATAAAAAAAGACTAATGCACTCTATCGGATGTTAAATGATATTTGAAAAGTTAAAAATCTATTTGCAATTATTACATTGCCGTTATCAGTTAAATGATTTTATCCATAATGCACACAATTTTGTTTGTTAGTGAAAAAAAAAAGAATATTGTAATTCGAAAATATTATTGTGATCAGTTTAACTAATGTTGTAAAACATGTTATAAGGCTTTACAATGTATCCAAATGAATGTTAAGATAGTGTTTCTTTGAATTTGCTTTTTAATTTGAAAGGAAGCAAAATGTCCTGTTACTCTTGGACGGTCCTGCACCTTCCACTGAAATCATGTTCACTTCTCGAAGACCTATAACAGCAAGATAAAGCATAAATCACGAAAATCACAAAATCTATAATTTAAAGCATACAATACCAACCTTCTCTGTCGTTGCATAGAAACTATGATATCAAGTGCATACGATATCTTTTCAGCGTATTATACATTACAATCTCATAACAGTTTAATGATACCAGCATTAGTAGCTAGTAAGACAAGAGAACAATACAAGAATAAAGTTATGAGTGAGATACAGTGCTACGACATGAAATATGTTTGTGAACAGATGAAAATAATATTAAAATGTTACTTGTTTGCCTGCTGATTTGTATCAAAAAGGATTTCAATAGATACGTGTAGCAGTTGTCATTCAGAAGAATAGTATCACTGTGCAATGCTCGTGCCTCTGAATTGAACAAGTTTTGAACAATACGGTTCATTCAATTTACCACTAAATAATTAGAAACTGCCAGCAATTTGAATACGCTGTGGTGAACTCTTGAGTCGTCACTCGATATTTGCGTAAATCCATATTGCAGTTAACACGAGAGACAAGGAAGCATTACAAGTATAGGACCATGTCGTAAATAACAAATGAGTATATTTATAGCATAATCGAGTTTGAATGTTTGTTTGTGCGGGATACTGTACCTATCCCACTGGCAGTCCCATCCTGAGGGTGCTGCTGCTTGCTCTAATCGACCCAATTCGCGACTCGTACCCGTCAGCCAGTTATGCAGGTAGTCTTCTTTGAGGTCTCCAGCTTCCCAAGCACCAAGCAATGTCTTTAAGGCAAATATACAATTATGTTTTAACATACTTTTTCATTAGAGTATTGCTAATATAAATATTATCCACCTGCAGTTGTATGGCCATAACCTGCACTGCAGACGCAGCATGACTTCCTTCTGATAAGAACTTCAATTTTTCCATGATCGTTTCGGTCAAGCACTTGAGATTTTGTTTGTTACGTTCGGATGTTTCCTTATCTTTTTCACTTTCTTCCGCTTTCACATTTATGGTTTCTCCTTTGACAAAGCTGATTCCGCTTTTAGTTGTGGAAGTGCTCGATTTTTCTTGCTGCTCATTATTTGTTTCAATCAATTCATGATGATCCACACTACGTAATTCTTTTTGGAACCCTAAACCATGACGGTCATTGTCAGTAGATATCAGTGTCGGAAAGGGTGTGCTTATTGCTTCTGGTTTACTCGTTGCTGCATTTTGTGCATCCAATGGTTTGGCTTTGTTGGGTGTAACTGAAGAATAATAATAAAAGTAATAAAATAACTATTGAGAAATAATTTGGAGTTAAATGCAGTACTTTAATTTTAACAAAAGGAACATACCATCAAACGCTATACGTTTTTTCCTTTGGAACGCCTTAGCTGGTGTTTCTAAATTTTCCAAAAATTTGTTTGGTTTTGGAAGCTCTGATTCTGTTTTTGCAAGATGAGCTTCCTCGGATTCTAAATTTTCTACTTTGTCAATATCCAATTCTACATTCAGTTCCTGCGATTCCTCGTTTTCTTTTAATAACTTTTCAGCGCTTTCGTTTTTATATTCATAAATGCAAACGTTTCCTGTTTCACTGTGTTTAGTTTCTATCCTCTTTGTTACACCATCGTTGCTACAGGAATTTTCATTCAATGTAGTTGGAATACCCTTATCTTGATGATATTCCACACTAGGGAACAGGGGAGTAATTGTTGATTTTTTAGGAGAAATTTCTTCCTCAACATCCGAGTCGTCGCTGTAGCCAGCTACTAAGGAAAACTTAATTTCTTTTTCAGGTACAACAGGTACCTTTATTTCTGACTTTACCAACGAGCTTGTATTGTTTGTTTTTTCTTCCAATTCCGTGGTTATGTCAATATCAGCATGAAAATTTACACTATTAACAGATTTATCTTTGTTCGGAACTTCTGCATATTGCGAAATATCACCTTGTGATACTTTTGCTTGACTCTTCAAATATTGGGATATATCTGTTTCCCTAATTTCGGACTTTATAGATGCTTTCATAGAATCCTCATTCGACACTAAATTCTGAACATTATGAATTTCAGAATGCTTCACTTCGCTCTCATCATTGCTTTCAGATCGGCTTTGTCTGGCATTATCTCTTCTTACTTTTAAGCTGGCATTTTCAGGGCCATGCACCATTGGCACAATACCTGGTGGAAGAGCAGGTCCAATTTTCATGTTTTTGGAAACATCTTCAACTTTCTTGTTAAAACTCGGATGTATATTTGCGCTTGATGGTTTTGGACGCACTTTTGCAGAAACCGTTTCTTTCGATCTGTCACGAGTTTTAGATTCACCGTCGCTTTCATCTGATTCACTTTCATCATTTCCGAAAGAGGTTATCATCTCAATTTTTCTGTTATGGGGATAAAATATGAATTTAATATTATACCGATGTTCTATTAAGTTTTTGAATGTTAATCATACAAAGCATACCCATCATCCAAATCATTGTCCTTCAAACCACTTTTTGTTGGTGATTCCTGTTCAATGTGTAATTTTGGTGGCTGATCACGTTGAGAACCAACTTGTCTGTTTCTGTTCCTGGCGACAACTTCCTTAGGTATCATTCCTTCAGGAATGTTGGTTTGTGGTTGTGGATCTATTTGATCAATAAATTATATAATAAAATATATGAAATGTAATAGGATGTTTTAAAAACTTGTGTCTAATAAGAAATAAAAAACAAATACATGTATTCGATGAAAAATTGGCCCATTGCATCGTATGCGGGACACGCGTTGTCGATTCTTGAGTATTTTCTCTTAATAATCTCATTTCTGCTGGCATTTCCCATGTAACTTCATTAGTTTCAGTGTGCCAGTAATAGGGGTAACCTGTAGACTCATCAAAGCATTCTTGCCATACTGAAATAATATTAAACAATATGTTCATACAAACAAAATATATAGCTTTTCTCATTAAGTAAAAATAAAGAAAAAATAAGAATAAAAAATAAGTGATATTTCGTCCACTGACATGTCTGTTGTCGATTTGTATTTGATAGAACTTTCTGTGGGGTTGATTTAATTCCATCAAATTTATCCATCATATTGGGTTTTGGCTGCTCCGGAGCAATAAGTTGGATCTCCTAAAAGATGAATTATGCCTTTCAAGATAAACTTTTTAATAGATTGAGTTTACTCCATCATAATTCGTGTGCACTACCTTGAAAAAATCATTAACTTGGTCATCTAATTTATTAGAATCTTGCTTTGTGTCTTCTGTTTCACTGTCAGAATTATATTGTCCCAATAAATTTACTAATGGATTACTAGGTAAACCATTTTGTTCAGGGTGGTCAACAGCAATTTGTTGATACTTGTCTGAAAGAAAAAGTCAGGATGACTCAATCGTAGACATATGCACTATAAAATATTGTCTTGCAAGATTCATTGTAACTCATATGTAATGACATTGGATTAATGATATTTACTTTGCCAGCGTCTTCTAGGAGAGTCAGACTGCTCCCCATTAATGTCTAAAACAGGTCTTCTTTGTCTTCTCTTCATGATATAAATAAGGGGTTGAAGTTAGATGAAGTAACAATCCATAGTCATATTTACAGGTGCCACTTCAGATTAAACTTTTTTCACTAACAATAGTTCAAATAAAATTATAACTAAGCTCTTTAAATAATGAAGCTTCTGGATCGTTAAAAAATATGTTATTTAATAAAGAAACGCGTAACCTCAAAATTATTATTTACTATCATTACAAGTCAAAAAATATTGAACTCAATTTGTAAGCTCATGAAAATTTATTGCGCTATCAACTACAAACATTAATTCTTGCCAATTTCACTGTAAATATTTATATGTATAATGAAGAAGCGTAATATCTTTCAAGTGCCATGACCGATTACTGACTATGTACATAACCTTAAAATTATTATTATTATTATTATTATAACTCCTTCAATCTTGCGTCTTCGTGGCAAACAGTGGCAAAGATGGCTGGGTGTCATTAGCAAAGTCTTTCAGTTTTCAAATTAATGTTGTACAATATCATTGATATTTATGAATAGTGTCAGTTTTTAATTCTTTGTACAAATTAATCAATCCCCAAACATTTGGGTACCTAGTACATAATTTGCAAATGTACGAAAATGGCTAAATCAAAGAGCATTCCGGATAACCTAATAAAATGGGATGTGCCAGAAGATCCTTTGGCACCTTTGACAGACTGTCAAAAAGAGTGGTTATTGAGTCTCCAAGAGGAAGTTTCTTCTCTCGACGTCGTTACTCACGAACGTCTACCAGAAACATTATCACAACAATCCGATGGAAATCAGACAGATGTGAAGAGAATTGAGACGTATCAAGAACTATTGCAGTGCTACACAGGTCTTGAAGAACGGTACATGTCTGCTGAAGATACAAAGTATGTGACTTATCTTGAACAACTAAAGAGCCGACGTCAAGAATGTCATGAACTATGTTTAAAAATTGAAAATGCCTTAGAGGATTTTTCTACATTATCCAAGCAGTATACCACAGTTTCCAGCAAGACAACATCTCTTCATGATGCCAGTGAACAACTTATCTCAGATCAAGAGAAACTGAATTCATTCATCGACAGTATATCTGATCATGTTAAATACTTCAAAGAAGTTGATCATATTATGGAGAAGTTAGAAGCACCAACAATATCTGTAAATAGTGAAATCTTCTTCAACTTGTTAAATCAACTGGATACAAATATGGACTTTGTGCAAAATAATCCATCATTTAAAGAAAGCAATACATACTTAGTTAAGTATAGACATTGTCAGTCAAAAGCTATAACTCTAATGCAGCATTATATCTTTAATTTACTTTCTAATGCCACCGAGAGTATTTTAAATCCAAAAGAAAATGGAAATATGAAAATGGAAAACACAGATGCAGCATTGGCTCTGTTCTATGGTAGATTTCAAACAATCCTACCAAAAGTTAAACTAATTATTGAGCAAATAGAAGCAAAGTCTTATAAAAGACAAGAATATGATAGCTTATTATTAGAATGTCATCAATACTATTTAAGCCAACGGGGATTAGTACTAGGTCCTAGTGTACAAAAAGCATTGCAAAAAGTAAAAGAAAAATATAATGGTGATCACTGCAGTCTTGTTAGGCATTCGTGTGCATTACTGTTACATGCATCAATCGATGAGCACCGCTTGTTCTATCAATTTTTCTCAAAACCTTCTAGCGGATTAACAGCATACCTTGAAGGACTATGTACTTCACTCTATGATACACTGAGACCTTTCATAATACACATAAATCATTTGGAAACGTTAGCCGAAATTTGTTGTATACTCAGAATTGAAATGTTGGACGAACACGTTCAAAACAACTCGGAACCTTTGCAAGGCTTTGGAAACATTTGCTTACAACTATTGCACGATGTACAGGAAAGGCTTGTCTTCCGAGCGCATTTATATTTGCAGTCAGATATTTTAAATTATAATCCCTCGGCGGGAGACTTAGCGTATCCAGAAAAATTAAAGATGATGGAAGATATAGCCGAATCTTTAAGAGAGGAAAGTCATCAAATCAGGTTGAAACGAATTTCACTATCATCCAGCGACAATAGTACTTTTGAACCGATATCCAGAAGTCATATAACAATGGATCCAATTAATCAAAGACCTCATATTGGTAATTCTCCAGCAGATTTGCATGGCATGTGGTATCCTACCGTTCGGCGTACATTAGTCTGTTTATCAAGGCTCTATCGTTGTGTAGATAGACCGGTTTTCCAATCTTTGAGCCAAGAAGCAATATCAATTTGCGTGCAGAGTATCGAAAGTGCTAAGCAAAAGATCCAATCAAGATCGACTCCATTGGATGCTGAGCTCTTTCAAGTCAAACATTTGCTAATCCTTCGAGAGCAGATAGCACCATTTCAGGTGGACTTTACCATTAAAGAATATAGTCTAGACTTTTCAAAAGTCAAAACGGCAGCATTTGGCTTATTGGAAAAACGTTCGCGATTATTTACGCTCTCAAATAATGCTTTACTCGAATTCCTTTTAGAAGGTGCTCCTCAAATGAAAGAACAATTGATTGATTCTAGAAAGCACGTTGATGCTAAATTAAAATGTACATGTCAAAGGCTCATTCAACATGCCACGTATCTTTTAATAGAACCGCTCGTGAAATTTCTTGAGCAGGCAAAATTGTATGTCAACCCAGATGGTACGAGTTCAATACGACAACAATCATTTGGCAATACGCAGAACATAGCAGCTGTTGTTAGTGAAGCATTACGTCTCATCAAATTTAAACTTCCGGGTATCCAACAATCTATGCAATTATATTTGGCTAATAGAGAGACAGAGTGTATTCTGTTTAGACCAATTAAAAATAATACCGTAGCTGCGTTTACACAATTGTCACAGTTGCTGAGCAATAATTATAATGCAGATGAACTTTTGCTTATTGGTTGTCCATTACCCGAACAAGTTTCTGTTATGCTGAGCTCGACTAGCCTTGTACAGGGAAAATCCTTACAATCTCAAAAATCAAATAGTGACGATGAGCAAGCTCAAACTGTGCGACAAATAGAAAATGCTTTTGTTTCTTCAAAATGTACGGACAATTCCGATGTAGAGCAACGAACAGATATTGCACGATATCTGCAAAGTATATCTGGTCAAACACAAAATCCATCTGAAGAACCTCAACTTGAGGGATCAGAGATATTCGCTCAGAATACAGACGCCCATTTACATAACACAGTGACTACCTTTACAAAAAGTAATTCTGATAATGTCAAACCATAATGACGTTTAATATTTTTATCCAATTATGATACAGTGCATGCTGAATCAACGAAGTAAAAGTGCAACTTGAAACTGTCCATATTATATGTTGATAAAATGATACTTTTGATTCTACAAGTTGTCACAAAATATGTCATACTTTTTATTACAGTTAAAACTCGCAACTTTCAGAGTTTCACACTTACTTGCCTCCCATTATATGTTTTTCCAGATTCTGTATCAGTCGTAACACTTATAGCATAGTAACTGTAATCGGAAATCTAGTATTTTTATATGTTATTGATTATTATGTAAATATTACAAATTTAATAATTTAAAGTAAAAAATGTACAAACGAGATAAAATAAATAAAACTTGATAAAATATTTTTCTCTTAATAATACCTAGTAATAGTCAATATAGATTAAGGTAAACTTTATTTTTTTTTACAAATGGCAATATTAACTTTCAAGTATAACTTTATATACATGCACATACAGAAACATAACCAATATGGTTTAACTTAATGTTCTCCTTGTATAAAGTTGATAAATTGTTTTACTAATGGTAGGTCCCAATTGTCTTTTCATGGATCCACATTGTATTGATGCCAATAATTTATCTCCGTCATGTTTTGCATTATTCAAAGCCTCTGATAATATTCTTGGTGTAGGATATTTTTCTACTATAGCCAACGCTTTTTCAACCGATAGCCCTTTTAATTGCAGCAATTGCCGAATCAACATTTGTTTAACTTTGAAATTCTAAAAAGAAAAAGCAATAAGCATATTTATCGTCCATATAAATGTAAATGAATCTGTCTTACCTTTGTCTTTGATGCAGATTTATTAAACAGGTTAAAATCCATAAGTGTTATTGTTCTACTCATGATATTATTTGCAACTACATCCTCCTTTTTGCAGCATATTAAATGTTTCTTCTACAACAGAAATAATTCACACATTTCCTATTTAGTAACATGTCTTTGAAGATTATTATCATAAATAAAAAAATGTTACCTCGTAAGTTTGTGTTAACATTCTCGTCAGTGTAGCTAAATACAACATTGAATCCCGATGACTATTTGTATATTTAACGGTAAACCCGTCTTGTACCATTGAATTTACTGCAGCTTGTAACAATGTAGTTAATGGTATCACAGTATGTTTATTGTTACCATGGCTTTCAACCATGTATATCAGATTTTCAATTCCCGATTGCTTAAGTCGAAACTGTAACGTACAATGAATTTGTTATGGATTATATGCATCCTGAAAAAGAAATAACGATAGCAATACCTTTTGCTCGTGAAATCTTCCATCTCTGATGCTAGAACTCAAATCGTCAATTCTTTTTCTTTCTACTATATATGGTAATATTAATTCATTGTTGGTTTTCCTGCATCTAGCAATCCACGTAAAATCGCCAACTTTTAAATGTCGTATTTCGAATAATACTTTAGTCTGAGAAAGTTCTGCAATGGTAGCGTCATCTTTGGGCTTTGTTTTACCACTATTAAACAATAAACAATGTATAGTGAAACAGATTGCATGGTTTTTACATAATATATTTCTGATTCATTGATACTTACCCAGCAGTTTCTTGCGTATCTACTAATAGTACAATGTCAAATGTATTTGGTTCACAATTCCAAGAATCCTCCATTAAACTTGAGGTCGGAGATGATTGTGACTGTGTAACAATATTCTCAATTTGTAATATTGCGTTTCTTTCTATTTCTTTACTTTTATTCATTTTATTACTAGTAATTTTGTCAGTCTTTTGTAAATAATTTCCTAGGGTATATTCATTGCTAGATTTTGTATTTGTATAAACGAACGGTTCTACAGATTCTGATGGCGGTTCAGGTGAACTATCTATTTCCAAAACATCAATTGCATCATTGCAATAATTATTAGTTGTTCTACTTTCTAAACATGTCAATGATTTTTTGTTTATCTCAGGTGATAAATTAGGCAAATCTAATTCTTTTACGTCAGTGTAAACATTTTCTAAGTAATCAGGATTATCTGAATCACTAAGTGACAATGAATGTACTTTAACTTTTGAAACTTTTTTTACAGTACTTTTTCCATCATTATGGGAAGAAATAGATTGTGATTCATATTTATCCACTTCCGATAATCTCATGGCAAGAGCTAATCCTTGATCAGTGAGCTTATACCTGGAATAAAACATAAAACTTTGAACAATTATATTTTTATTCAAGGAATAAAAATTTCATCATCTTACTTTGCAGGATTACTGAATTTAATAACTAAACCCTTTTTAATTAGAGTAGACATTGATGACCATGCTGTATAATGTGAACCAGGATCTGGCCTTTTGAAGGACTTATCACATAAGACTTGAGCATCCTCCTCTATACTTTTTTTACACATGTGCCCTATTTGTAAAACAATACAATAATAATTGTCTGTCTATATTTTCAGATTTCAAGAAATCATTTCTAGTACCTATGTAATCAGACTCTTTTGTTTTGTTGTACAATGTTAACAATATAGCATAGCCACCCGATCTCCATGCTGGC
>JARPRH010000358.1:2125620-2136199 GCA_031763665.1 Calameuta haemorrhoidalis
GTCTGTTCCGGGACAC
Source organism: Calameuta haemorrhoidalis (assembly GCA_031763665.1). Taxonomy (NCBI): domain Eukaryota; kingdom Metazoa; phylum Arthropoda; class Insecta; order Hymenoptera; family Cephidae; genus Calameuta; species Calameuta haemorrhoidalis. The sequence goes on from JARPRH010000358.1 coordinate 2,125,637, forward strand.
CCTGTATATACCGGGTTACCTCCGACAAATTAGTGGCATAGCTCTTGGTCAGGTAGACGGGGGCCGGTGTAGAAGAGTAAACCTGTAAGACCTGCTGCTCGTCTACCGTGGAGTTCAGGTTTCTACGCTTTGAACTCTGTGCAGCGAAATTCTCGATCTTAATATTTTCATTCTTCTTTCTTTTTTTTTTTTTTTTCTTTTCTTTAGTCTTTCTTCACTTTCCCATTAGAGACCATAGTGTCAAAACATGTTTACAACGTGTCACTGTCCAAGGAGTGATACTCATACCTACAGCAACTAATATTTTATCAGTGCTACATATATACATAATATATTATATTAAAGATTCGCGAACGGTACGACATTGCTATTATAATGAATACACCGTATACGTTTATCATTTATGCATTTATAGTAGGAGACAGTATTTCGCCTAAACTGCCCAAGGACAGTTCTATGTTGAAATTCATGTGAAAATAGGAATTTTGCATAGGTTGCGCAGCACGTGAAATGTCATAGGAGTTACTTCGCCGCAGGGCGCGCTCTCTTTTATGTACTTTTTTAAACATTGTTAAATCATTTTCATGCTCTAATATCTCACGATGCATTCGATCGAAACTCAGTCCCCCAGAGTAGACACTGACAATTTAAAGTGTTCTCTCTGTGCGGTACCTTTTAAAAGCCATATTACTTATCTTTTCGATATGCACAAGTGGAGAAGTGCGTTATAAACTGGTGCAGCCATACCTGCAGCCTCTATGCGCTTGCATACTCATTCTCGGTCTACCATTTGACTTACAATTAGTATGGAGAAAAGGGGGCACCGCCTGGTCGTTGGGTACCTGGATAAATTCCTTGGGGACTCTCGACGAATTCCTTTTGTCAAGCCGCGCACGTAGACGGAGAACCAGAAAGGCCGCAGCAAGGTCGTCGGCTCACCTCGGTGCTTCGTCCTATCTCGAAATGGTTGCGTAACGTTGTGAATTAGATATTCCAATTATTGACGTACTCAAAGATATTCACAGACGTTACTGCTGGCTAGGATGACGTCTCTGGAGATGAATAACACAAGCTTAGTCGCGGAATTTTGTGCGACAAAATATATTGTATTATCGTTAACGAACGACCGCGAGATTCTTTGCTGTCGATAAATTAATATTTTAACGTTAACGAACTTCTTTCTCGTGTATCGCGTGTCGCGTGGCAGGGTAGTGGGATACTTGAAAAAAAATTTTTTATGAAACTTTTCTTTTTCTGTATTTTTTGTGTTTCGTCGCTTATTTATGTTTGCGAGGAACAGAAGACGTATCGAGAGTGTGGAAAAAGCTTGATGGTTTTATACGTAGGAAAGAATTATTCAATTGTTACTTTCGCTCGAGATGGGATACTGAAAAAAATATGAACGTTACGGTACCGTGGAGGAATATTTGGCGGGAATGCTAAAAGTTTTATTGCAGTCTTCTCGCGTTTTATTGGATACGACGGCTTCCTTTTTGCAGGCATCTGTCACTCTCGCCGACCGAGTAAGATCCAGTTTCGCCTTCGAGTTCCTCGACTCGAGCGCCATTTACGGAATCCCACTCACAATCAGTACCTTATGGTTACGACATCGACATTGGTTTCAGCTATTCGCCTTTAATGCCGGCACGCATAAACGGCGCGTCGTGTACGAAACGTTTCATTGGAAACTTTAGAAATTTGATTATCGATTTTCCCTTGCGCGCTCGCCTTTCCTTACTTGGTTGGCCTCTGTGCGTTGCGTGTGATAAGAATAGGGTAGAATGAGAAGCTGACATAACCTATATGAATTCTATTCTCGTTTGAATTACGCGGCTTTGGTCGATTGGGAAATATTTGAGGTTAGGTTAATCGGTGCTTTATTTTTTTTGTTCGCCAGCAGCGAATACTGTGGCTTTCGTTTATATATGTATTCGTGGGACGACGAATATTTGCGAGAATTTAGATAGACAGTAAGATGAGACTGTCTTTGATAATACGATTAATCTAATATGAACGATAGGGCATTCCTGGTATGGACTGCCGATAAGGTTAACCTTAGTCTTGCCTCTGAGAAATTAAACCAATTTCGTCGTTGTTATCGGATTCCTCGGTGAAACCGATTGTAGCCGTTAAAGGAAATTCTCGGCTTGATTCGTAAACTATCATGCTCCGTGTGTCGTTGATTTAACATTCTTCCAATTGCTATACAGTATTAAATCTCTCTCGTACGCGCATATCATATTTTCTTTTTTGATTTCTATTTTTTTCTCCATGTTTTCCACTTTGTCTACCCGTAACGCGATTCTCGTGATTGCAGCGAACGCACAAAAATATAATACGATGCACCCGTGCGGCATAGGTTGCTTATCATGCGCGCAACTCGTAATGTCAATTTGTACAGTACAGTCAAAAGTGCCGGGGGGAGGGAGGGGGCAAATAGCGAAACACTGACACAAACGGAGCTATCTTTATAATTCGTTATCAAATTTACGTACCGCGCGAAAAATATGACGATTGCTCAAGAACCTCGATAGAATTTTTTGTCTTATCGCGATACAGATAAAAGCTCTAACCGTGGCGGCGAAGACGAGCGGAATATGTATTGTACTCGAAGGAGACTGAACAATTTTACAATGGAGGTTATACACCATGACCATCCAATCTCAATTCTATTCCAACCCATGTTATCTCTCGGTCTGACGTACTATTTGAATTATTCATGGACGCGGCGGATGACTCTTCGGTGAAAATCCCATGGGTTCTATCCATGTGACGCATAAACCGGTGCATTTTGGATTTCTCGAGCGTTTCCTTCTTCCGGTTTGCGGGCCCGTTCGTGGAAGGTCGCCGACCCGAAGTAAAGGCCGAATATTTATTTATACGACTGGCGCGCATCGCGGATGGGAAAGAGAAGCCTCTACGAGGATTAGCATGGCAAACAGCGGACTCCGTTTACCCATAGGATTCGTCTTGAAAGGCCATTTTCGAAAACGTTTAAAGTGTCGAAATCGGCCATAAAAATGAGTCAGAGTCGTGACCGAGGGAGGGTTCTGGTGTTTTGCTTAATAACATGCGGAGAATGGTTATCCAAAGATCTCTTGAGTCATCGGCACCTTACGCATTGCTGTATAGCTGTAGAATTTATAACCTATACGCAACTAGTACAGTATATATCGTATACACATGTATATCCTGTTTCTATATAATATATGTATACTGCTGACAGGGTAGAAGTTAAGCAACGACGGCAGCGATCATGTCGTTAGGAAATATATAAAGTCTGTCTCATCGTCGCCTCGACTCTTCTCTTCTCGGCAAACCTAATTACGTTAACGATCCTCGGATAATGTTTAAGCGAGATAACCTTCCGGGAAACCCGGGAAACACCCTGACGATGTAATATCGTAACTCGAATTTAATGTAGCGCGATGTCAATTGCTAAAGAGGTTTGAGGGGTATCCGACTTTTATTTTTTTATTATTATTACAAACATTTCTCTTAAAAACGCTGTAAAGTGGTGGGGTCAAAAAATAAGCTTTATAACCTCTATAGAAACTTGCCGCGTTAACCCGTAGTCGCTCGAACTCCCTTATCTCTTATCGGATGTGTACCAACGAGCATTTTTTTATCTTGCGTCTGTTTCTGGTGGTAAGAATTCGCGAGGACGTCTTTAACGTTCATACGAAATCCAGGGACTATCCGATCATTTTCTTTTCATTGGAGAAACACGCTTGCCGATACGTATACATATACATACATATATCGGGACGTGGGCTCAAAGTGACATTCGTACCAACGTGCCTCCTATTATAGCGACGGCTGCTGCCAACCAAAATCATTTCCCACGCGTTGCATGTGCTTCGCTACCACGCGTTATTAACCCACGTTTACATAGCAGTGGACACTGCGCGAAACTGGAGAGAATTCAGAAGTGGATACATCGTTTATTTGACCGTATATTTTATTTGATATACAGTACCGTTCAGGGTTAAACGGTTCGGGTCGTCAATCTAGCAGCTCGTATATTTCTATTTCTTTTGTACTTGGAGATTGTATGGGAAATTTGAAATTTTTCTATATCTCATTTTTGTGACTTCCTACACCAACAGTTTGCCGGGGCTGGCAATTCGCCAATCAATCTTGAAAAACGTTATTCGCATTTTCACCACGCATTGTTACCAAATGGTGGTTAACTACAGAAATCTCACGCTAGATGTCAGATACGTCTCGGACGCTCGAATTGAATAAGTCTGCATACGTCGGTGTAGCTGGAAACGTCAGATCGACCCGATAACCGCGACGCGAGTCAGAGTCGATTTATTCAGTGGATTATCGAGAATGGAGACACAAGGTGATCTTGTCGCAAGGATCCTTGCGGTTTTAACCAGGCACGGTTATGCGAAGCGGAGGGTGTGACGTCACGCGTCACTCTATTCCCGGCGCTTACTGGAACTGTCAGCGAGCACCGTAGGGCACAGAGGAGGTTATGTTGCGCGGAATATAGTCCGACGTGTCTTCGTACGTACTAAAAACTTCCTTTTAGATCTTCGTCCACCCCCTTCTCGTCTTCCTCCTCTTCTCTGCGGAGGATAGAGAAAATCCGAGAATCTGCCAGGGAAAAATAAACCACCTGTACGCGCAGCGACCCTATCGTCCCTACTGATCTTTCGTCACGCTTCTCTTATACTCTTTTCTCTCTCGTACGTCTTCCCTTGCAAACTTCCAAGTAATCTTGAAGCTCTGCTCCAGTGAAGTTCAAAGTGTAAGGTAACTAGACGTACAAGCAAAATAACGCGCGGTGTCTCTTGCAAGTGTAATTCTCGAGAGTCGTCTCTCTGGGAAGCTGGGAAGCACGTGCGCTCGACTCTCTCGCCGTGGGCTGAGGATCTCACAATCGGACAAGAGCGTCGCCGTCGACGTTATTCGAGAAGACAGCTTCAGCGCTCTTACGGAGAAAGCTTCGAACTACTTGCAGAGACGACATGCTTCAGGCGGAGGCTCGTCGCCTTGACTAATCGCGACTTGGCATTTTGTATGGATCGAGAGATGTTCGATCTTTTCGTTTGGATGAAATTCTCCGTGGGTGCGCATTGAGCTCAATGCCTCTTTTGTGGGGCGAATTAATATTTATTCAATTTCTCAAGATGATCTTTGCCGTAACTTATGTCTAATGACGCTAATTGTTGACGGTACAAACATTTACCAGTGACGTAGCTCTTGCGACATTAGCTATAATTTATTAGACGTTCGCGCGACACGTGAGATGAGTCTTCTTCGCTGGCTCTCTTATCACGCGTTACCTCGATCCACGAGTTCAATGTTTTTTTTTTTCGATACTTCCCTAGCATATGACACGTGATTTTCCATAGAATAGCGTAAATATATGCTAAATTAGAAAATTAAAATTTAATTAGTGCACAGCCATGTATATTCATACTTTGTAGCGAACTTTTATGCAGAAACACGTGTGCCTGCAGACTTCATTGCTTTTGATCTGTCAAAAAAATTCATTAAAACCATATACCAATTATAAACATCTATGTACACGTATCGTTGTCCCTTTATTTTACCTGAAAACAAGTAAACTATGAGACCGAGATCATTTTTAATTAAAACGTTCAATATTTGTGATAAGCGACGACGAGTGGTTTTCGTGAACGATAAGAAAGTCCCAATAAATTTTTGTTTGGTTCATAGAATACCCAAACCGCAATTTAAAACAATACAATAAATTCACGAGTAAGTACCAAGAAAAAAAAGTTCTCGAAAAAACAGGTGCTTCCAAACGAAATTATAAAGATTAACGATTAATCGAATTTTAATAGGAGTTCTCCACGAGTTCCGCTGCTGCTTTACACGATCTTACGAAACTTTTTACGATGTCCTCGCAAAGACACGTTACGCGCCTGAAATTACGGGTTTCCAAGGTGACACACGTGTAATACCTCCCGACGAAGGTCACACTTTTTCCGCAAGCTTCTTTTTCTCTCGAGGCGGCAACCATTCCGCAGTGCGGAATTTCTGGCGGTTACACTATCGACGGTATACAGTCAGTTACGGTTTATTTACGCACGCTTTTAGTAACGTTACCGTCAGGTACACGCAGTGCTGCGTCAAGCAAGCGTATAGTGCGTCCGGTAGCCGCATATAGAACATCCGCCGCACACGTGAACTTCTTTTTACACGCACGGCTTGCTACGTATCCCATATCCTACCCTTTCGTTTTACTGCTTGCGTATGTTGGCTGAGTGACTTGGCAGCTCAGTCAGCCCAGTCAGCCCAGTCAGCCCAGGCAGTCACAGGCTCACGCGTGCAGCATCATAGATCGTGCCGAAAGAAGCAGCAGCATATGCATACATGCGTGCGATAGCACGTGATACACATGGGATGCTTGCTTCCCTAACAAGGACAATCACCTTTAGCATTGACCAAGAGTATTACGGATCAATACGAAGGAGGTGGATCACGTTTTAAACAGGATGTACATATGGCGGCTGTACGGCTGACAAGAAAGGATCAACGCACTGGGTTACAGCGAAGGGGATCTATATTGATTTGTAATTGACGTTCAGCCAATTAGCGTGATTATAATGACTACAGTGGAGCACCTACTGTACGTCTTTTGAACCTCGTAGCATAACACACGTAATACGTGTATATAGCTTGTGTCGAATTAATTCAACGAAATTAATTCCAAGAATATCGAACTTACGGTCTCTTGGAGATAACTTTAGCACTTTCACGCTTGTCTTACAGATTACGTCTTCCAGGGTCCTTGATAACAAAAGACACGAGGCAGCCCTTTTATATCTGGCAATGTTATCGCATTGTGTGACACTTGTTTCGTGTGAACGTTCCTTGCTGATGAAAGGAGACCGCATCTGGCTGGCAACTGGTTCTTTTGACTCTGCTCCAGTCGCCGCGTCGCGGGGATGTGTACCGGGCTTAAAATGTCGAGTCCACATCGACGCTCTTTACGGGCATCGACTAATTAAACATATCCTGCCGTTAGTCGAGAAACTTTCGTCTCGCTGGGTATACAGAGACACGTGGTGGAAGTTTTCGTGTGGACTGGAATAAAGGATTCGTCTAGATTAATATCACATTCTTATAGGAGGTTAGGTAAGCTTCTTGGGAGAGGTCATTAAGCTTTATGAGGTGGTCGTTAAGGTTCTTTCGAAAGTACTTGAATTTCAGGCTCTACGGAAAATAGCTATTTGGCGTTGTGCTTCGTCAATTTTTATACCTGTTTTCGAGACTAGGACGACGCTGTGAAGTTTATCAGAATCATACGGTATCGTAATTGCAGGAGCCAGTGTAGAGGACGAAATAAAGCTGTAAAATTATAGCGGAGAAGATTTCTCGCTGATAGGGATTTTTTTTATTCTACAAACTGACTGCTTGGTTTATTAATTTCTTTAATTGCTACCGACTCGAGCCACTTACTTCTGGTAGAAGCTGCCTGAGCGAACCTCTTGAGCTTCTACGACACTCGAGATACCACGAGCCCTTTTCGAAAGCCCTGCTTGACTTATTCGCACTACCCACAATGCCACCCGTTCTTTCGCAATTACGAAAGACGCCTTACCGGCGCTTCGGGCCGCGTGTGCATCTTCCTAGCGTGGGAATCATACGTCTCGACGACGACACGTGAGTTACTTGTCACGCGTAAGCGGCACAAAATTTTAAATATGTGAATCTGCTTTACACGAGTCTCTCGGAGCTTTCCTCAATTCGTCACTAGGACATTTATAGAATATCGTGTATAACCGGCGTCACTCTGACGATCGTTATTTTTCTCTTTGCGACACTTGTTTTTACGAAACGTTAAGGCGTCGGTCGCGTCGCTAGATATACCATGGGAACGTACACGTATTTCCGTATCAGGCGAGAATGCAGCCACGATGATATCACTGCTTGGAATGTAACTTCGTACAACGGGCATTATTATTCGATTTCAATACGTGAAAAGAAAGTACGTACCTCTTTATTCATCGATCAAAAAGATATTCATCGTTGTCAATATTCAACGTTGAAAATTTCTCTTGCAAATATTTGTCCTACCGTCGTCTTCGATCATCGCCACGTTTCAGCGGTGCCTGAGAAAATGTTGTGTCCCTGCACGCTATCGTTATTGTCGTACGCGCAGGTTGCAGGCTGCACGTTTGCCTAGCAGAAGGCTGCCCAGTCTCGTACCTTCCTAGATCACGTAGCTCTGGCCGTTGCTGGGCGTAGCGACGCCTGGAGCAGTTGCTACTTGAACCACGTAAATGCCAACGCACTTACGACTTGCGACTTGCATAGCGATGCATACCTTCTTCCACGTGACTGTAGTAATATTAATAGTTCACTATGCTATACCCACTGTCGCTTTTCTCAAAACCTGCAAGCAAGTCTCTCGAAAGCGTTGCTAGTTAAATTCGTTTATGGTTAAATGTGACTCTGGGAGCAGCGACGGAAGCGCCATCTCCCGGCAGTTAACTCAACCAACGCGAATTCTTCGTCTGGAACTGGAATTACGTATAAATTGAGAAATGGTTTTTCTATCGGGGAAACTCGTTGAGGGTTATGCAATTAACATGGACACATCAGAGGTAAGGGGCAAACTGGCTGTTATGGGATTTCGTAAACCTACAAGAAAATACCGACTGGCGGCCGCCATTCCCTCTTCATTCGTCTATTTAAACCAACTTTCTTGCTTGCTCGAATGAATATATTTGTACAGAGGGCGTCGAAGGCTATTTTAATATGTATCCCAAGTTCACGGTTAACGAAATTTCTTCATTTTTTTTTTAGATTAGGCGTCCTAACCAACACGTCGTAGACACCTGCGTTGCTCGTAATTTACGTTTTAAAAATATCCTATGCACTTTTAGCCTTTGTTCCTGGGGATTTTCCTTTACCGAGACATACGTGTTTTCTTTATAGGACACGGGACCGAATTTTAAGGTGCGTCGAACGCACTATTTACAAGCACGCTTCCGAATGCCTATATTTGCAATGTTAACGCAGCACGCAGTAATGCTGGTACCGATGATGCTATGTATTATGATAATTGTGTCTCGCGACACAAATTGATGGAACGCAGACATTTTCACGAGAAACGGGAAGAAGTTTGGTAAATAATTATCGGTCCGTGTGCGTAAATCGTGGTGTAAATATTATCCCTGAGTGCATCGGGCTTCGTATACGGTGCGTCGTGCGATGCAAACAGGCATCTGGGTCGTGAGGACTTTATCAAGGATTTATCGTGTGAATTCTTCTTAACGACAGGCACTTAGTTTCAATCTAAACCGAAGCGTTCGAAAGGGCATCGTACTTAGGAAAATTCGAGCATGTGGCATAGAAATTATATTCCAGGCACACTCGATAGTTGCGCAACGCACTGCCACGTTCGGACACCCAACATAACCTATTTCCGTCCTTCCATAAGAGAACCCGATAAAGTTCCAGTGTCAACGTGTGAAACGGTCTTTGACTTTTTCTCGGATCTCTTTGCCACTCGCTCAAATAGTAACATTGACTAACCTCTTTCGATTTGGTTAGATAACGTTATGCCACGCTACGCCCTCACAGTGTTACTCACGCGTTATAGATAGACGTCAATGTTTATTCATTCCCGACGCTGATTATTTTCTCTACCAACATCGCAAGAACGATTATCTTGGACCGCCGCTCTCAGCTTCCACGCAGTGCAGTTTATTGATCTAACCCATTTTTCTCATTGATTGAAAATGCTCTTTCCTCCGGCTACTCTGTCGGACAAATGAAAGTACAAACGCAAGAGCGCAGTTTAAGCTTTACGATACGCTTGCCGTTCTACGCAAACCTTTATAGCTCCGAATGTTAAATGCTTCTCCATAGGGACCCTAGAGGGATCCTAGGAAATTCTTACTGCGTTAAATTCTCACAGCGGTACCATTTTCCTGTACAGGCTTGGATATTTGTCTCGACCAGAATAGAATCACGGGACCGGCAAGTTGTTCGCCGAACCTGGTGCCTCCTTACTTATATTGTACGTTTGAACTGCACGCAGCTGTCAGGGTTGTTCATCCCGTGCGAATGATCTTAACGAGTTGAAACAACTTTAATTAAGCACATTAAGCTAGAGCATCCCGTCTCGAGCCTAGTACATCGTATGGCGCAGTGAACGTGTACAGCTCGCGCGGGACTCTCGTCCGGTAAGATAATGTCATCTGGTAGTTTTAAAATAGCCCGCCAAATTTTATTAAACATTTTTTGCAAATAACTTGACAACGTTTTTTGTGCACACATGGCTGGTTATGTACAGCTGGAACACTGGCCGATCTGACCGGTATAAATTTTCAGGTCAAAATGAAGCCGCGTGAGAGAAGATTTATCTATGCAGCGACTGGTTATAGCATAACTCGAATTCAAAGCCAACCTTATAGAGCACGTCGCTTATCAAGAAATCGATACGCAACCGTAGTTTGTTATATGGTCATGTGGGGCATGCACGGCCTGGTTGAATTACGCCTCCTCGGATTTCATTAGCCAGTAATTTAAGACTCGCGATTAAACCCGCGAACTACCAATGGAAGA
>JARPRH010000358.1:2306043-2319183 GCA_031763665.1 Calameuta haemorrhoidalis
AAGCGTGCAGAAATTTAATTGCCGGTTAATGAGGGCACGACGTTACCGTTCGCATTAAAATTAGCAATAAATTTAACAAATTTAACGATCAACGCAGAAAAGCAAACTCGTTAGGATGTACATCTGTTCAATAGAAATGATAGTCATTATGGATATTAGCGTTTCGATAATACGCAGTCACAGATTTTTTGTTTTTATTTGAAAACGTATCGCTACGCACGACGTATTTATTCTCTCAGAATGGTAACAAAATTTTCAATTGGAAATTGCGACACGTGCTCATTACTTGGAAATTACGTATTATACTCCTGCCTGTACCGTGCGTTCGTGACGTCATGAGTCTCACGGGTCAAAGGGCATTCGTTGATTTATCAATTAAAATTTAATGACTGTTCGTGACTCTCGTTACCTTTTGGAAGATCATTACGTCATTAGGGGCGTCTAATGTGACGCGTTCGTTAATGTAGCGGACGCTTATTTTCGTATAATACGATTCTAAAGAACGTATAAATAACTTTTCATTGAATTCATTTATGTATCGACTGATCGCAGAGTAAAAAATTATAAGTAATATGTATTTTAATTACTTTTTCATGAAAAGTAATTTTATCTTATCGCTAAATTTAATACGTAAAACGAAATAGCGTTTAATGCATTTTACAAAGAAAGAAGAAGAATTTTAACGTGATTTTTAGAATCCTTGATTTCTTTTTTTTTAATTTATAATTGCTTTTATATTACCATTAAATAATATATGCGAAAATAAAAGTTAATAAGAGTTGTTTTCGCAATTGAATAATTATTAGTTTGTTATATCGAGAAGTTATTGCTCATGATATACTATTCATGATATGCAACAATCCTTTTGAACTATTTTGTCAGATCGCCGCTCAAATTTTATGTTGAATTTATTCATACGTCTATACTTCGTTATTGCCTTTCAATGTAAACTTCAACCATGAAATACCAAAGAATTCCTCTTAAAGAATTTTCCTATTTGAAACACACTGTGCGTCACATTAGCGGAAAGGACGTCTAATGTGGCGAAATGTACTCGTTAGCAAAGTCAATGATTGCTATATTTTAGTCATAAAGTTAATTTTAAAAGCGTGTAAAATTTTAGCTAAGACGTTCCTTTATTACTAGGTGGGGATGGAAACACGATTTATCAATTATTCACATTACAAGTGAGAATTTCCCTTGGTTGCGTGATATTCGCCGCCATTCCCCCAAGGGCAACTTTATCCTCGATTTATCCCACGTGGAAAGGTCAGGAGGGCAGCTAAAGAGGCTGTCCTAAAAACACAGGTCAGTAATACGTAATGGAAGATTTGAGAATGTACCATTTAATAATTATCGTTAACGAACTCGTTATACATTTTTTCACACGTGTCGAGTGGAAAACTTCCGTTTGACACGAGGTGAACATTTTTGTGAATTACGTATGCGTGTAATGTGCGGAGGCATTAAAAAGAAACTAAGTCATGCATGCACCAGCACATTTCGCTCAATTCCATGAAGTTGGCATGTACATATATTCACCTCGTGGGATTATGCGGGTACAAGGTAACAAAATAGAAAAAAAATAATAATAATTACGTGTCATTTAGAAAAGCAGGTATTATTATTGTTGCGTTAGACAAGGAGCCCTGGTGGAAATGGTGATATTTACGTTGCGTTTCGCTCGGGCTTACTTTTATGTCTCGCAAGGGGCTGTTTTTCCTACCGTTACAGACTTTCCCGCTACTCTTTTTCTTCTTCCCGTCACATATGTATATACGCGCTCGTACGCGCGTATCCCTTTTTATTTTACCCTCCTTCCGTTTCTCGGGATCTCATTTCAGCCAACCTGAGCGAGAAGGACAGCATCGTCACAGAGACCTTGCTTTGTCGTTCGACGGCATTTCCCATTATTAAATTTTGTTTTTCTCACCCTCAGCTTAGACACTCCGCTTAGACACATTTTAATCGATTTATCAATGCATCTGATGATGATCTCATCGATATAGTCTAACTATAGAACGATTCCATATTTTTCCTATAAAATCACAGTTCACCATCGTGATATCTAATTTGATCAAGTTATCACCAATTTCGAATGCAATTTTCAAATTTCAATAATTAATAACAATAATAACCATCTCATCTTTTACAAATATTTTACTGATACCGATAATAACGTTAAATTTGTTGCATCGAATGGTGTATTATTTTCGTATAAAATTCCATGTTAAATTTATATTCCAACATCCGATAAATTTGTAATTGGAATGAATAATTTATTTAAGTCGTGATAAAAATATTTTTCTAAAATGATAATTTTGTCAACATGCATAAATTATTAAAATTGTACTTACAGTCGACTGATACCTTGATCTGCTTGCTGACCGTAGGTGGTATCCCGTTACTAGCGATGCAAAGATATGAGCCCATATCTAATCTCGAGATCCGTGACATTTCCAAAGTATCGCCTTCGAATTCGTTCACTAAAGAAATACAATAAGAAGTAAAATCAGCCCCCTAACAATCGTGATAAAACGTAAAAATAAAATTGATGGGAGTCTTACCCGACAGGCTCTTGTTGATGGAGATTTTGGAGCCATCATCCCTTTTCCAGCGTATACTGGGGGTGGGACTTCCCTTAGCTTTACAGGTGAGACTCAAATTTGCACCTTCTCGAACAATGGCATCCGAGGAGCTCTGCGAGTCATCAATGTCCGGGGGAACTGTGATAACAGAAACACAGAGTACTATGAATTAATAATAAAAAATATGATCAGCATCTCAAAGGGACGGAGAAGCAAGGGTGTTATGACAAGGGTGAGACTGACTCTCTACCTTATTGAAAAGACGCGAAATTGAGTGCTAGCTGGTACTGTATAGAGAAGGTGGTATTATAAGGGTAGAGGGTGAGTGAGTGACTGATAGGAGAGGGGAAGAGGGGATGGTGACGGCAGAATGATGGGCACACGTGTAACATTCTTTCACATGCAAATCGATTTCACGTACGCGAGAGAAAGAATTTAGTTACAATAGTGGAAATATTCGGAAGAGGGGGCTGGAGGGTGTGAAAGGGTGAAGAGGTGAGACCTAGGAGAAATAGAAGAGGAAAGGAGGGGAGGGCCGTAGAGCGACTCGTAGATAAGGCCGAGACGTTCTCCTTTAAAAACTCTTAATCACTGACGATAAGAAACATCGTTACGAAAGAAATGTCTGCTTTTGCATTGCTATGTGGTTTACATGCGCGACAGACAAATTTATGTAGAATAAAGAAAAAAGTTTTTCTTTGAAACGCTCGAGTGAGAGTGCATGTGCGTAGAACGAGTGTCGAAGTGGGAATATTTGTGGCCGTAAATTTGAAGATCAGAATGTATAGAAGAGTCGGCCGCACGGGTACATACATACCTGTTACAGGACACGTGTTAATAAAGCACGTGGAATTTGAACAGCGAGGCGGAATTTCGCATATTAAGAATTTTCGATACTCTGACGGAAGATTCGAAGTATTTATAACTCTCTGATATAGTCGTATTTGAGTTTAAGGTACCGTGACCAATCAATGATCGATAATACTGCGTCTATGTGCCTTTTCGATTGGACATGAAATCTAGGGACGAATATTATATAGAATTTTTTGAGGATAGAGAAGTAATAACGTGAATGTTTCTCCAACGAGTGAACCGTGTTCTTTATAAAGTGAAAATAATATTATACTATCTTCCTATTCATTCGCCTTATTTCGTTCCTTCGCGATAGAAAATCTTGCCTCATTCATTCATCGCATTTCCAGCATGCTCATTACTGTCTTACTTTACATGAGGAATATAGAACGGAATTTATTATTATTGCCGATTCCATTCACATCACATTTCGATGCATCTTTCTATGCACGAGGCTCAAAGTGTAACGTCGTTAAGGCAAACCGAGGAACGAACTCGAGAACTAATGATAGGATCCTATATCAAGGTGCAATTACCGCTTTGGCTTTCACGAAATTCCTCGAGATCGAACGAAGCGGTTCAACCACGAACTTTGTTCTAGAGACAATTACGCAAAACATATACTGTGTCTCGGAACGCGAAACTCGTAGAATAAACTTTATAAAATGAGAATAATAAAGCCCCCGTCAAACTGTCCGCCATTCTAATATGCATCATATTATACATGCAATAATCGAATAGCCACGGCAAAGTTTGTCTGGCGAGTGTACAAGTGTGTTCATACAACTTCTGCAAAAAGTGACAATGGCATTTTTTTTTATTTTCGTATCGAATGAACAGCATGCAAGGGCAAAATAAGTATTTCGGAAAAATTAAAAAAAAAATTAATACTCAAATTGCACAACTGACCTGCAATATATTTACACAGTTTATTGACACCCGAAGGAAAATAAATTTCCATTCGGCACTGTCGAAAGCGCACGAAAAGACTTTCCAACGAATTCACATAATACCACCCGAGTGCACAGTGAATAATACACGTACAGCATAATATATGCTATGCGAGATATGCAAATATAATGTATGACAGAATTCAAGTATTCAATATCAGATGCCAACTGTCAATTACAAATTCATAATAAATGACTAACTCTACCAAGAAAGCATTAATTAGTCCTGCAATCTGTCAAATGACGATAGACACTTTGCACGTCACACATATCAGACCCTATGAGATAAAACAGGGTCGCGCTACATATTCACAGACAGGCGATTAGAAATCCAACGTTCGATGACGCTACCAACTAAAGTGACTTGTATAATATCTTGCACGTATTTTCTAGGCTCGACACCGATAACGAAAATCCGAGAGCTAACCTATTTCACCTTCGGCCGTCCACCCTCGTGCATCCGCTCGTCAGGCGGGCGCCGGCCAATTCTCGTTCCACCGGGAAGCGACGAGCCGGCATGTCCTGGGAGTTCAGGTGGAACAGGCTCGTCTCTATCCTATCGAACTTATCATCAGACAAGACGATAGCTTGTCGATTTTTGGGAACGCGTAAAATCGAGAATTTCAACCGTAGGTGCTGGATCATTGAGGACGCGTAAAATCAGCAAACGCAACTGGATTCACGAACTTGAACAAACAGTTACGGAAATGCACGGCCGCTCAGGTAGTTAGGTCGAGGTAGAGAAGGTCGGAGTAAGCGTCGAGTAAATACTGAGGGAAACAGAGAGCATTTGATCGAGAACGTAACGGAACGAATCGGAGCTATAAAATCGAAATCCCTCCACCAACTAATAAACTAGGGGAGTCTTTGCCGGAGCTGGTTCAGCTAATCCGTGAAGGCCGAGAACTGTATTTGGAGGACAGTTTAGGTGGGCACTGAACTGGAGCACGACACTGCACCTTCGAAACGCAGAAAATCGATAGGATTTTCAGGATATGGCGAAAGCAACGCGAAAACTACACAAGGGAGAACTTTGTATGCCGTATAGCAAACACAGTTAGAAAAACTATCAACAGATGGCGCGGGAGCTCGAAGCATCTCGATCGGTGTCCCAAGACAGACTGGTTTGACAGTAGTTAAATTCAAGAGCTAATCATTCTGATTGGTTGAGATTCCTATGCCCCACAGCACTTGCCCTCTCCCTCGTGTCGTCTCTATAAACTAAATCGAGAGCGTTCCTTAGTACCGATTCGGTACGTAACTCTTGGAGGTTCTTCACGGGCGCTTTCACAGGACGACAGCTGGACACAACCATAGCTTCCTAATCCTTAAATTTACGGTCTCGACACTCGTTCTACTTACATGCAACATTTACTAGAATGTTCTAAAGAAAAAGACTTTGTCCTCGATGCTACGTGTATACAGCAAATAAAGAGAACTATCGATCTGCTTCTACGTATATCCACTATCCACTAGCTGAATCGAATGTAGTATACGTAAGCAGTAAAGAAACAAAACGATCGATCTGTTTCTATGAATCCACGAGTAAAGCTACTTACTAAATATATGGAATCATAAGTGTATCGTTATAGGGGTTACGGTTAACGCACGTCCGAGCAATCCTATGAATTACCACAGGTGTTCGCCGATATCCTACATTAATGCTAATGTCGACTGTTACCGAATTGTTGAGCAAGCGCAGATTGAACGGAAGCCCTGTTATACTGCAGCAACGGACTGTTGATGCATTATTCAGGCGGAACGCCACGTGTTGTGTTGTGCTGTGTTGCGTTAACTTGTCCTAAACTCTGGTATACGGGCAAAAGGTGGTGAAGCTAGAATGAAGGATAGGAGGAAGAAAAGGAGAAAGGTGGGGGAATTAAGGAGTGAGATGAAAGCTTGAAAAAAGGGGGGAGGGCTTCTTCGCCAACCGCGAAGAAGCAAAAAAAAATACGTGACTCGTAATTGGCCACTTGACTATTTCAATAGAGTTGCGGATCAGGACCATTCGAAAATTTCTATAAACATATATATAATAATAAGGTTCGTATGTGACTATACGTACGGCTTTGCATACAGCTATCGTAATAGTACTTGCATAGACCACTGAGAAGAGCTGGCGCTAGTGGTACTCCACTATTCCGTGAAATTGGCTGATATAAATCGAGAAAATTCTTTGTATACATTTTTTTCACCCAGAGTGATCACCGCTGTACCGCAGCGCAGTTATCATGGATCTTTTCGCTTTTATTTTATTTTACAAAAAACGACTTAAAGTCTCGACTTTATCTCTACCGATGTACCGAGCAACGAAATGCCTATAAGATTTAAGTGAAAGTGTGGTGGGACTGTGAGCAACAGAGGGACGAGAGGGAAGCTAAAAATTGGAGGGTGAGGTATCGTGAATATTTCTAAAAAAATAAAGGGATAAGGCGTCGTTGGACTATCGGGAGAGGAGATAGGAATAACTATTGAAGCGAAACGTGGCTGATCTTTACGAGCGTCGCGTCAGAGAAAGCTAAATTATTCACATTGAAAATAACGGAGGTGAGGGTTTTGATTCCTTTTTCTTCTCGTTTCCCTCGTTCTCACTTACTCTCGCTCTCGCTCTTATCTCCGTCTCTTTCTCTATCCTATCCACCCAAGAAATTCTTGCCTCTATGCTATCGAATTCCTGACGTCCCTTGCCGAGTTTACTCTGCTTCAAGCAATGTTTCGGTATCCCT
This sequence comes from Calameuta haemorrhoidalis, assembly GCA_031763665.1. Taxonomy (NCBI): domain Eukaryota; kingdom Metazoa; phylum Arthropoda; class Insecta; order Hymenoptera; family Cephidae; genus Calameuta; species Calameuta haemorrhoidalis. The sequence goes on from JARPRH010000358.1 coordinate 2,313,160, forward strand.
CATTCCGTTGTAAACTTACTTTCTCTTATTTTCTCTAACCATTACCTTTTTCCATGCCGTTATCCATTACATTCGCGAAGAATACCCACTACAATAAGAGCCACCTTTGCCCGTCCCGGTAACAACGTGTGCGTTAATTTTATGCATCGATCCCATTTCCATTTTCAGCCCGACCATTTTCACTCGACGTCCCTTTAAATGGCGCGTCGCAATTATGCAGCTCTATAAATACCACTAATGGAACCGTGGGACAAGAGAGAGAGACAGCCGACAGACGACATATACAGATACAAATAGAGAGGCGAGCCAGTCGTATCTTAAATATATTATTCACACACAAGGACACTTCCGGCGACAGTTTGCACTATTATCCACGACGTAGCGCGAATTCGATTTCTGCCAAGCACCCGTGAAAGCGTTCTAAACATATATATACACACACATACATATATATATATATCCCATCTCGTCCTGTCCCATTCCGCATTCCCGTCCCTTGCCATGTCCCATTCCGTGTCTCACGTCCCAAACGGTCTCTCCTCCGAGAGGTATATCCAGCATTTTCCACAGGGTGTCACTCTTTCTTCCCTTTCTGTAATTATCTCTATTAATTTTCGAGCTTTCATTGGCCGCGGTTATTGCTTTTCCGTGTTTCGAGAGTTTCGTCGCGACTCTCGAGCCACAGCCTAATATGTAAATGAGCGATTGCCACAAGGTAGATACTCCTTGGGTTACAAAGGCTTCGACGATTTGAGAATTAGAAATAGGCTACTAAGCGTCGGCGAAAGTTCTCGGCAAAAATTAAAAGTGAAAATGCACCGGCAGGTGCATCTACACGTATTATTTGAATCGCGTAAAAAAATTTATATATATTTCATAAAAGTGCTTCTTCGTTAAGTTTGGTCTTCAAAGAGATTGTCGGAGATTGAGAATTTTTTCGCACTCCTAATTGATGTGTACGTCCTCGCGATCAGCAATTGTATCTTCGCGATGCGTAAGTGAAGTTTAAAAGAAGGCACGAAGTGAGGATCGAAAGTCGAAAAGGTCGAGGCCCGTTACGGGGAATCCCCAGTTTCTATCCACTCCGGCGGTCCGAGCCCATTCGCAGCTTTAAACCGCATAAAAGTGAGATCCCGCGGTTTTGCCTTATTTACGACCCGGTAAATAGAGGGCGGCGCCACTGGCGGCGCTAAAGGGATCGTAGCTGCAGACGAAGCTAAGAGACCTTATGGGGAAGGTATGGAGAAGGTTAGAAAAGGTAGAGAAGCCAGGGAGTAAAATGTGTTAGTATACTGTACTGTATAACCATATAGGATGTCAGCACGTATGAACGTGGAGTTTGTGTGTATATATATGCGGTGAGAAAATCTAATAGATTTTCGCTGAGCAGTGATGCAATATACTTCCGCGGCCTAGCCGCGTGAGTTATGGCGTGTTGGTATTATGTTGGGCTGTTGGTATTATCACGAAGTGCCGAGTGGCGCGAGTCTTGTACTTGTGTGCGGAGGGCAAGAGTCCCGTGGAAACAATTAATCTAGCCCTCTGATTACTCCTCCGACTCCCAGCGCCGTTGAGATGTCAAAACTCGAGATATTAATATGTTCTCTCTGGTGGCAGGGCCGTATACCCTCTTCTGATTAAATTATTATTGTCCCGTCTTTCGAGCCAGTGCCGGATATAGAAGGGGAGGCTTTGTCGCATCGACTATATACCGAGGGCCACTTTACCTTTATCGTCCACCCATCTTTCCTACGCCCTCTCTCTGCGTCCCTTTGCTTTTTCCCATGACATCTTTCAGAACGAGGGAAAAAAAAAAGAAGGATCGGTAAGCGTATACCTATAGGCTATAGGGAACATCTATAGCGTGCATAACCAGAGTGTCAGAGATCTTTACTTCTCCGAAGAAGATTCCCGGAGCTCTGGGAAATCGAGTTTACTCATCCTGAAGCGAACCTTCTGAAACGGATGGGTTGGCTCCTTGACAATCGTGACGATGCATGACGGATCGTTCTTAGTCTGACTGGATTCCATATATTCTATTTCATTATTTTTGTCTCCTTTTCATATCTCAGCTACACCGCTCATCCTCGGATCTTCCTCCATGACAATTTATGGGCATACTGATTGCGAGATCGCCGTAGCAGTCCGAAGCGAGCGGGTACGTAGGTCGTGTGACGATGAAGATATTTTGAACGAGCGAGTTGTAAGGTGCGAACGGACCGAATTGCAGCTATCAAGTAGTTCGCGCAACAGGTACAATTCAATTTATTGGTACTGATTGAGATCTTGACTTACCTACGACGTGAAGGTAGCCATATTGAGTTTTTGCGGTGGCAGTGTTGATCTGGCACATGTACTTTCCCATGTCTTCCTCTTGTACGTCGTTGATATGTAGGAACCAAGTTCTGTGCTTGTCGTGAGAGACCGTGATCCTCGGATTCCTCGTGATAACGTGATTGTGCACGGTGAGGATGGCGCTCTTGTCGAAGAGCATCCAGGCCACCTAGAATGACAAGATACACTTTATAACAGAGACGTCTCCTTCGTCTTCCGTGACTGTAGACGCGTTATGAAAACTCTAAAGTAGGAACGAACCGAAGGAAACTAGAAAGACGATAGATAATGGGCAAGGCGAGAAGAAAGGGAAATGGAGGGGGAAATAGGAGTAACACGGTAAATCCGGTCCACGCCGGAAGATCGTTAACCCGGAAGCTGAGCGCAGTAGCGGTAGTAGCTTCTTCTCCCAGTTGCACGTCTCTCGGAATGATCTACAGCGGCTTCGCGAACGATGATCTACGTACACAGCAAGGATATGGATATTCATTGGACGGATAAATCGCGCGGGACTTCCCCGCCTACCTCTTGCCTCTGCGTTATCCTTCGAGTGTCCTGATACCGCAGCACACTCCTTGGTACGTGCAACGCGCGCATTTACGATCAAAAGTTTAAGCGACGCGCCACCAAAAATATTGGATAGCGGATGACCGAGTTCATCGGTATCAAAAAGTATTCTATCCAGAACTTTTGAAAATGTTCACGTCACACAGCGATGCTGAATACCCCGCAGCTATGAAATATTTATGTTTTCCTGTTTCAAAAGAGAGTTCCAAATCCCGCACGGGCAGGGGGATCCCCCTGAGAAATAAGAAAGGCAGCCAACGTTTCATGTACTTTCAGACGCAGCCTGCGATGCAGCTATATACATTTACTCAAACCAATATTCCTTCGCGGATGCAATCTTGCTGCCTTGATAAATTGAATTGCCAATCCCATAAAGAATCCCTAATTAATTATGATAGCGTACTATAAAAACATGCCTATACGTATATACGAGCTATATGTAAATCGCAGTGGAATATCGATCGTGCGTTTGTTTCTCCAGTTGGCGATCGTAGCAAAACAGAATGACGCTTCAGAAATCACAAATCCTCTTTTGCTCTATTCGCTCGGCGTGGTGTTTTCATTACGAGCCATTAGCTACGGTGCCGGTGCCAAACGTTCCAACAGGTTCCCTCGCATAGCTCCATCCTGGCAATTTTAGTGCCTGGCTTAGCCAAAGAGCCCACGGCCCATTCGTATACGGCAGGACCGATAAAACGACAGTCGAGAGGGACGCCAAGAAGATCGTTATGCACGTTGGTTCGCTTGCAGAATTTTTCAAGCATCGGCATGCAAGCCCATCCGAAAGGAAGATGGATATCGAGCCAGAGTTTGTTCCCGGGTCAGAACGAAGCATTGATTCCTTGGTACGCGGAGAGTTACAGCTTTGTTTACTAGGAACTCGACGAGCTCAGCGCCGTCCAGTCTAGCTCGAGTTGTCTGTGTGCACGTTGCCATTTCTAGCGGTCTCCTTCGTACAGCAGCCACGTTAAGATCTACCCTTCGTCCTCGTCCCACCTTCGCCAGGAGCAGCGCTGGTAACAGCAGTAACGGCACCGGCACCAGCATCAGCACCAGCATCACCAGCATCACCAGCAGCAGCAGCAGCAGCAGCAGCAGCAGCAGCCAAGCAAGACCCAGCCCAACCCCTTGCGAATACGCAGACAGTCCCTGGAGCAGCCAGCGCCACCCTCTTCTCATATGGGAAGTTGGAGCACATTCCGGTTAAACGTGTTACAACCACTTAGCCCACAAGCTGTCGACTCTCCTGGCCTAGACGTCGCATTAATTGGCATACGACACTAAACGCTCTAAACGCTCTAAACGCTCGTATATCCTTTGCTCAGTGGGTAGATCCATCTGACGTAATGAGAGGGACCCGTTGGGACCCGCTAGAAGATTCCTCAAGGTATTAACTCTTCTATTAAACTAACGCACTTGGCTGGCTGGATAATGATATTGCACAGGGACGTCAGTGAGTTTTTATTAAATTTCTTTTTATGATATTATATATTTATTCGCTTAACGTTACGTCATCTATTTTATACATAAGCGTCTTATCTATAGACACCCTGAGGGTCGGCGGCATCAAAGTGAATTCCTGAAAGATATCTAACCACTCCTCGCGGGCTTTCATTGTTCTTCGGTGGGTGTAGGGTGCCTTTGCACTTCGCCACTTCTGAGGGCAAGTTGCTTTATTTTACTTTTCGTTTTTAGCATTATTTTTCCCCCTTTTTTCTCCGTCTTCCACCTTTACCGGCTCCTCTTTACTCTCACTTTCTCGCCCTCTCTTTTTCTTCTCTTTCTACGTTCACACTGGTCTTGTGTTTCTCGAAAGTTCTGACGTTTCTGGTACAGCCGCTTGTTGTCACTCGCGGAAAATAAAGGAACCCAGAGGGTGTCAACTACTCGTGACAAAAAACAGGACGTCCCTCTTTTTCCAATCGAATTCACGGGACATGACCTGCACGAGTGAACGAGGGTTAATATTTCGTTGAGTGGATGTCAAAACACGTGTAATTAATAACTTCCAACCCTTATGGTCAGCGCTCGTGACCAGTTATGGCGGACAGTGACGTCGACACTGACCGTACAGCACATTTTCTTGCTGCATCAGCGACACCCATGTACCATTACATTTTGATATTGTTGTCTCCTTCGTCAACACTTTCTTACGGTACTGTAGTTTCCTCGCTCGCCGTTCCGCGCCAAGAAGATGGCTGATTCGATTTAAAAATCATTTCCTAAGTGCTTCTGGTACACATTCCCTTTCGGGACGTGAAAAATAGTACTGACTTTGCTTTTTACTCGGTAATCTAATTCGCTTTTATCCTCGATATCCTATTGTTCTATGCTTGTGAATTCTCCATTGATAAATATGTCACTGATAAGTGGGCAACCACATTGAAAATAATAACTACACGTTCAATCGATAAGATATTCAGGATTTATAAAAGGTACATTAGAAGCTTTCAATATAGCAAATCATTAAATCTGTACAGCTTTTGTTATAAAAAATGTACATTGCCTACATAAATAATTTATTATATTAATTATATACTGTATATAATTTTCGAAAAAATAGACATTTATCATATGTATATAGTATGTACATACAAGGAAAGTTAGCACTAATTGACGGTTTTTGGTTTGTAAAAAAAAAAAGATATAGTTATGGAGGTCCCTCTTAACGAATATAATTAAATCTACGTACTCGGTGCGGATTACGCTCTCGTTTCTTATAGTCATGACTCCATTATAAAAAAGTCGCGTAGGACACGTGAGTAAACGTGATATTTCTCCTGGAACAAATCACAGGCGAGTTTCAGGGATTTAATAAAAAAGGGATCTCAATATACTAATTTGCCGTACAAACATGCTACATATATAGAATGATCTATAAAAAATGTTAAATCCTGAACTACGGATAATGTACCATAGATTCTCCGTATTTATTTATACGTGTTTATCTTGAAGCAGTTTATATTTGCCAAATAGTCACTGGTTAAAGCCGATTCAGTGTAGCCTCAAAGGGAAATTTCGCCTATGTATATGTCGGTACGAGAAGGGGGCTGGTGGTAAAGGACTTGGTTGGATAAAAGTCAAACGTAATGTATCCACTTCATGGCAGACTTGTTTTACATG
>JARPRH010000358.1:2426107-2447572 GCA_031763665.1 Calameuta haemorrhoidalis
TGCGTTATTTATGCCGCGTTTATACTAAACGAACTGTACCGCAAACGAAGCACCTGCAGTCAGTACTTCTTACCTTCATACCAGCGTGAGGCTTATTATTTCTGCGAATTACAAGCAATTAATGTTATTCTCTCGGTCGATGTCATATAAGGTAGGTTTTGTCTTGTCGTAAACGAGATGATACAATATTGTTTGATAGTGGGGGTAAACGTGTTCCACACAACTTGACGCGGATACGTATGGGTTATATACGACTACAGAAAATTCCTTAGTGTGGGATTTTCTGTTCTCTGTCTGAATATGCACGGTCGATTAACTCTAAAATTATCCAGGAACGTCCTTTCCCGGATAAAAATGACATGTTAAAATATAAATTTGATATGTAATCATATAAAGCGGCAAAAATTGGCTTATTTTATAATATATGCACCATATGTTTAAAGAAATGTAGTTTTTGTATAGTGAAATATATTTTAATACAGGTTCATTATATGTTTAACGTATATTTTTCTATTATATCCTGTTCTTGATATCTATTTAAGTGACTCATCAGCTGTTGCTTTATTTTTCACTTTATAAAATTTACATTTTTTCCGAATTACTTTTTTTTATAAATGTAGAAAAGTTACGCAAATTTTGCAAGAATTTTTATCGCTATGAAAATCTCTCTGGAGCGTCTCTTCCGCATTCAAATGTAGATGTTGAGAGTATATGTTCAATTGTCAGCGACATGATAAGTAAGACAAAAATGAAATCAGTAACGAGTATCTTAACACTTAGCCAACCGCGCGAGCACTGACTTACTGTAAAGTGGGTAAAACTACCCATTCGGTTGGCCAAGTGTGAATTCACATAGTCAAGTTTGATTGAAATAAAAAAATTTCTGAATAAATCATATATTACTTTAAATTCAAAGTCTGATTTAAATAATTTGCAATAATAGCAGAGAGAGCTCGTATAGAAAGTCGAAGCCTTAAATAAAAAAAAATGGAAAAAAAGCAAATACAGTAATACCAATGATACTCAATGGAATTACTCACCGCACATGCGTAAGAAAAATTCCACATAAAATACAAATTCTGCCATCTGGCATCACTGCCGTGATGGACGATGGGTTCTTAAAAGGCGATTAATCTTTGCTACGGTGTATGGCAAATGTTTAAGGAAGCGATAATAGCACTGGGTGCCATGTAGTTTCCCTATAACAAACACGAGAGTGTGAGATAAAAAGTATCTCAAATTGGAATTCCTCCCGCCTTATACATCTTTGTAAAAGATGATCCGGGACACGCAATGGAATGTCTTATCTCCTGGCGTAATACCCATTTATATTTCTTCGCGCTGTCTGAACAATTTGGTCATGACGTATGTTGCACGAGGCGCAAGAATTCAAGATGATACACGGTTAATTCCATATTCACCCCTGCTTCCGTTTGTCTCGTCATACCAGACTTTTTCCAAACATAACAATTACCATGCCTGAGGTGCGCCGCGCCGTTCGGCGCAACGGACACCACCATAAAGCACGCGGTTATTGCTCCGTAGAGCCATAACAATTAGGATCGTATGTGAGTAGGGTTCGGACATCGTGCATCGTGCAACGTTGTAAATATACTGTAACATTGGTAATGGAGAACGGAGCAAGAAAGGATTCGACTAATTTCGCCATTCATTCCTCCTCTGCCTTCTTTACTTTAATCTTTTATACTATACACTATACACGGTGTTCTACGGGTAGGCACTATACAGCTATACAGCTACACTGTTCCTTGATTCATCTTCTTTTTATTGTCTCCCTTCCTCCGTTATAGGCTGGAATCCTTCACCTGTCTTAAACGTAGCAAAACAAACCATTCCCGGTCAATTAACTGCCCTTCTTTCTGATATTGATTTTATATCTCGTGCGAATTTCATTTTCTGATATTCCACGTAAAACGTCATAGGATCAATGGAGTCTTACAGAAGGGTGATCGAACGAGTGAATCATTAGCCCGAAAGGAAACCCTTTTCCCACGGTTGGCTAATACCGATTAAAAGCTCATACTTTGAGTTCATTAAATCAGGCCGATTCTCCCCTAAGCTCGAGCCATTGATTTCGCACTGTTGAAATTGATACGCGGGTGCAATTGGACTAAATCAGACTCATAAATCAGACCAGTGTAACCGTAGCAGCCTTTCTCAGTGAAAAGAGTTAATATACTCTATAGCATTAATCCAGCAGCTGATTGTCATAGCCAGTAAATATTTTGCCGACTATAATATCGCTTGGGCCAATTTAAACGGCTGGTTCGCTATATCCTCCTATTGGATAAGTAGAGTGTTAAAGGAGCTGGCAGATAGGCAGAAGGCAGCCAGCAAATAAAGAAGTATAGAAATCAAAATAACGAAGAGTTAAAGGCAGTTGGATCAGAGGGCCGATCGTGTGTGTGCATCTGCCGGCGCGCAGTGTGTCCGGCCCAGCCAGTTTCGATCCAGCAGTTGAACTGCTCTTATTTTACCCATCGGACGGTTGCTTAATAGTCTCAAACCCATAATTAGAAGCTGCGTTTAATGCCTGCTATTAATTATTAATGCTGCACGTACGCGTGCATTGCCGGTCTCTGGTGTATCTATTAAATCGATTATCCACCTTAGGTGCTATCGCGTGTATTTGACACTTGTAAGATTGCCTTGACGCTTATTTTATTTCGAGACAATTACCTTGCGATAATTACAAATGCTTAATCCGAATCAAATTAATAAAGTAAAGGAACGAAATTAATCAATGTATACCATTTAATTGGAACGGTCATTCCGATTGTCAGTTTATCGGCTTAAGACTTTATTCAGGCCTTTTTAAAGCCAAACCTTCCAGGACATCTGCTTCCCGTACCAGGAGCTTCGCAGATGAAGTAACGATATAAATATCGATTATTTATGCGATTGTTATTGGCCTTTTCGTGCCGATACACCAATGTTAAGGTAGGTGCTGGACTTGCCTAACACTGTAACACGGAAAGCACTCAGGCTCGTGGATCAGAAGCGAGAGTCGCTTTAATCTTCCGTGTGTTTCACGTGTCTTGGCTTCCCTTTGTCGGATGTCGTCTTGTTCCCGCTTCACGTGCGACGCTTCGTACATTTTTCATCGGCGAAACCTGACAAACAGGTGTCTCGTTCGATCTATATTCCTTAAGATTGAATATGCTCCCCTCTATTCCAATCCAGTTAAATGGGATATCGATCGTCTTGTCGTCTTATCTCTTCTTGGAACGTGTGAGATCACGATTCTTTCGTAAGGGTCAATGATAAACCAATAATGTCCGATTAAATGGCGATAACGATTATTCATATTTTTATTATGATGATTATGTTGATTTTATGTGAAAAATGGATATCGCGTGCCATTAGTTAATATTATGCTGAATCCATTTTATAGTGAGTCTTAATGAGATACGTATTTACGTAATTCAATATGATCTAAAATCTGTGAGATCTACGATCTAAAGACTGATAACGGCTTAACAATTTTATCACTGTTTATAAATTCTAGTCATTCTCAAATTGTTTCTGTCGTTTCGCAGTGATAAACTATAGCTCGAAGTAACGTATACTAGGTATGTACTATCTCGTTTATTTTGGCGCCTCCGGTGTTAACCTACTTTTAAGCGTTCCCAGTAACTTTCGTGGTCGAATTCATTAATATCGCCTTCGATAGCTCAGTTGGTAGAGCGGTGGACTGTAGTTGGAAAGTAATGCAAAAGACATCCATAGGTCGCTGGTTCAAATCCGGCTCGAAGGATTTCCTTTTATCACTGGAATTAAACCAGGCGTGATATTACATCCGTTCGCGAAAATTGTGTCTCGTCGCAGGTCGTATCGAAGAAAGCCAAATATATCGAGCTATAAAAGTGACGAGATGAAAAGTGCGTTTCTCCTGCATCGATAATGCATTAAAGAAACGCGAGACTAAAATAGGCAGAACATCGTCGATCCATGTCCAATTAAGTACGGAAGACCAAGAAAGTTGAACGGTGCGAATTAAAAGCGTATAATTTATCCGAAGCGTCAGGGTAACTTAGCCTCTTATGGTATGGCCTCATGCATACACAGTGATACTGTAATGATGTAGTATGGAACAATAACCATGTTCAATAATAATATAAAATTTTAACGTAATTAAAAAATAATCAATCAAATCGATAAATCGTTCAATTTATTCAGCAGGGAACTCTTTCTGATATGTCGAAAGAAATTTATAACTACTTTTCTATGTCAGTATACAGCACAACGTCTTCTGGAAAATAATTACGTGAAAGACAAAGGTAAAAAACTGATGCAGGTAGTGGCTAAAGGATTTGAAAAAAGTTCCTGTCGTTTGTATCCTGGCGCCTTATACGCGCGTTCTCATTTGCGCGCAATCTTCGCTCGTAAATCCATCGCTAAATAACGCGTTTGGCGTTAGCCCTGGTAACGCAGTGTGGTGGGGTTAATCAAGCCGCTCATTAAGTGAGACGTTGCGGCTGGTTTATGCGACTTCGGAAGTTATTGTCCGTGCGTGTAGCTTGGGACCACGCCCGCCCGTAGCATAATAAAACCGAAACGCGGGTGCACCTATGTACACATATGCTTCGTGTATGTCCATATTGAGCAAAGATATCGTGCAAAAATGTTTCTCCATAAAATTGGCAATGTGCTCACATTCACACAGTGATTATTAGGTACTTTTCGAGATATATATAAGTACCATGTCTAGTTACCTCGGTAACACTCTAAGCATATCCTTGGACACTTGCATTAGCTGGTATCATTATCGTTGGCGACAGACCTTTTTTATAATACGAAAGGACCTCTATAGCTATACTGTACAGTAACAGCTCGAGAACCTTGGCAAACCCATTATTTGGAAAAAAAGATCTTAGTACCCTTTTTGCATGCGCACTTGAATATCGCCCTAATTACATCTAAGTGCCTTGTCGCGTTTGCTTTCTTTTCTTTTACGTTTAGATGGTAAGTATATACCGAGTATATAACTATGTACTTCCATCGCTATAATATCATTGATATATGGCTGCTGCCTTACTTCAAACTGTTATGGAATTATTTTAATGTGATTTTTCAAATTTCGCGAATGGCCGTTTTTTGCACGTACTCGTCAGCCATTAGCGAAGTCTCTGCAGTGCAATCAGAGAATGATAGATACATCTATGGGATCCTTCGGACAGATGTCTTTGCTATGTTAGACTAATGCCAAAATGGTCCGATCCTATCGTCCAGTCAATAATCATTTGTCCGACGATGATGCCCGCCGCACGATTAAGACCTCCTCACTGCAAGGTATATTTGCATGCGCCTATCTACCATCGGGTTTTATGTAGCGGCTGTTTCGTACTGGCATAATGACTCTGGGATGGTATCAACACATTGAGAAAGTCTTCATTTGAATAACGTTCAATCGATTGATCACTCGATGGATCCTCTCCGCGTCTTCGTATCAATGGACGAGGTGTCAAAGGTCATGATATTGGATAGCGAGCGCTGAGACATTAGCAGCACGTGACGAAATCTATCAGCGAAATATATTCATTTTTTAATATTTTATGTTGCTCGTTTACTTAATCGTTATTAAAAAAAAATTTTACGAGTCAATGCATATTTAATAGGCGGCTCTATTATCGTAAGACGTAACGACCAGACAGTTACGTCATACATGGTCGTGTATGATATTAACGAAAAAGTAAGAAGCTCGAAAAGGAAGAACGATAAAAAATACATACTACTCAAAAGTCACTTGAAAGTCGAATTCATGAGAATATTTGGCATGAGGTTTATTAAAGTTCGATTAAAGGCGGCGCCCGCGGTGTTGATTCGAACGACGAGTATCTCCATCGAGCGACCGTTTTTACGCGTCTATATAGCATCGATCCGATATACACGTGGGCAATAAATATCGTCGCGCAACAGCAGGAGACGTCACGAGGGCCCGATGCGAATCTGCTTTTGATAAATGCGAAGTCGATACGCGCTGTTCGCGAATTTGGCAAAAAGGACGAACCACCAAAGCCATTAAGTGGTGGCGAAGTGGAATGAAGTGTGGTGAGATGTGATGATGCGCCCGTGTGCGCGCGCGCGCGCGCTCATTCCCTTAAGTCCTGGAATCGCACGACTTTTCGGCCGAGTTCAACGAGCCAAGAGCAGATTCCTTCGATCCGCAAAGCGTGCACCTGCCTTATGGGCCCTCGTGGAACTAGTCGTCTGGGCCTGACATTACGGCGGGCCCTGTCGCCGACCCCGTAAAATGTAAATCGGCAGTCAGGTGGCCTTGTCTCTTGTGTACACCCATTAGCATTATCGACTATGGCGAGACGGTCTATACCGCAGGGCCTCACCTCGTTACCGGCCGGGTCCACCTTTCTCACAGACTGGACCCAATATGATCCTTGACCCCATCACTTCGCAGTACCTCTTATAGAATATCAACCTCTCGTCCCGTCTCTTCTCTGCCTTTACCAACGACTCACGATACGTAACTAATAAATATTTTATGAAGTCCGACTATTTACTTCGTTTGTACTCTTACGTTATTAAATATGACTGGCCTTGAAATAATATTCTTAGTACTGCGTAAGCGTGTAAGTAGTACCGCAAGAGCATTTTTTTTTACTGGCGAGACAACCGTATAAGACTTATATGGGGACTTAAACCGGATTCGTATTACAGGTCCAGTAAGGTTAGGCGGAAAGTAATTTTTTTGGAGGAAAAACAATTTTTTCATGGAATCTCTAAAATATTTCTTTGATCCCTCATATTATGCACTTTGTACGTCGGATCACCGTGTGATACGAACAAATTAGCCTCGTTACGAGATACTCTAACGATTCATCATATAAGATGGACCATGGTGAGATAATGAGGCTTAAGGGCGCTAATTAATCTTATTGTTAAAACCCAAGCGTCATTGATGTCACCGTACAAATAATGACTTCGGCACGATTGTATCGTAAGTGCTCGAAAGCGGTACGGAGCTTCATCCTCTTTCGGTGCAGCTGGCAACTTGATTTATACCGGGTGGCCAGGTGACTCCGAATTCAATGTTGTACGGTAGGTGCTTGGCTATCACTTCGAAATGAGCGCAATAAGGCTCTGGGAAAGCTTCCAAGTCAATTAGAACTATTATTTTCAAGACCAATGACTTTTATGGTGACTCTTATGGGTTTCGTTACGAAACCGTTATAGCCCTGCTAGACATTTATAGATATAGGTATACAGATATATCTATACCGTAACAGACTGAGTATTAAAGTGGATGTTAAGGGGAAATTCTAATGATGTAAAATGATAAGGAATCTTTTTTTTTTTGTTAACCAACGCAGGTCCTGCTGTTCTTTACGCACTGCACATAAATGGCGTCACCCGACAATTAAAACAGCTCCCGATCGTTAACTCTACCGTACTAAATAGCCCACCGGCGATGAAGAATTGTCCAAGCCACACCCTCTTGGCTCTGCACTATATATTATCAATGTCCAAAAAATGTGAAATTTTATTCTATCAATGTCCCAGCACGGCATGTACTTTTTGCTGGGGAACTTATAAATATGACATTACTGTCATTAGAATCGCTTTCTGAGGACTGTACGAGAGATGAGATAGAATCACGTGATTAGGTGAATATCGTGTATGAGTTACGGTCTAAAAAAAATTAAACATAATTACAAGAGTGATATCCTGTAATCGTATATTCATTATCGTATTATAAATTTCTACTAGTTCCTGATACAACGAAACAAAATTATTAGAATAAACAAATCAGTATATACTTAGGCACAAAAGCGTGTCGGGTAACGTGTCTTGAAATAATTATCAGTAACATTAATTGCTGAAAGGTCATCAAGGCATATATGGATGTTTACGATCAATTTACAAGCACTTAAGCAGCTCTTCAGTGATTATAAATTCTTTTATGTTCAATTGCCAAGATGTATGATCGACAACGCTTATATTCTCGGGCTTAATTAAGGACGAGTAATTCATGATTTTACTACGAACCGCTAAAAAAAGCTTCGTACTCGAAGCATATTTAATATTTCAGATTTTACTTTTTTTATCTTTTTTGTAAATCTATTCCCTCTTCATTCTTCCCGCTTCCCTCCCCCCTCTGCTTCTACCGCTAACGTGCAAAATGTATAACGCACGGTTAATAAGGATCCGCCCTTCTCGTGTTCTCAAGGGATCGACACCCTGTCAAAAGCTCTGGGGCCAAGTAGATCCAACTGCGATCAAGATGGCGAGACAGGACTCGGCAAATAGAGATCGCACAGAATTGATCTTAAATATACGAAATATCAAAATAAGCGTGAAAAATGTATTTTTACATAAAATTACCAAACAGATTATTAAAAAAAAATTGCAGCGCTCGACTGTAATAATATCTGTATCGTCGTAAGATCTTATAACGCATTTCAAAAAGATCGGTAGATCTTTTTCTCGCTACTTGTGAACATTGACAACTGCCGGCAGTGCTTTTACTACTATAGCTAATTAGTCCCGTTGACAAAAAAAAAAAGGTTTGATTAGGCTATTCCATGAGCACTTTAATGACGTAATGACTTCTTTATACGTGGTATTCTAGACACAGTACCACATAGAAACAGGAACGGGTAGTTCGTTAAGGTGGTAAAAAAAAGACTCGTAATGGAGATGTTTAGTGATTCTATCGATGATTTCAACGAAAGATTTTTTTTACGAGCGTGACAACAATATTTATTGTTGTATCGAGCAGTCCGATGCTTATGCTTCTATTACCGGTTTGAAAATACATTCGCGCAAACGAGACGTCATTAAACTTTACGATCCATACATATAGATATGAGGATCCAGTGACTGATACTTCTCATACAGGTACTTTATCTGATCGTCTTTGAGGAATTATCGGAAATAGAATCTTCAGATGTTTTCTATTATCTTATCTCTTATGTTTTCACGCACAGTCATCTGGGTGCTCTACTCTTTGTCTAGAACAGATAAGATAATTTCTTAGTCCCTTGACATTCAATTAACGAGCACTTTTCGAGAAAGTGATTATCGAAAGGAAACAGTACGTACCTATTACCCATCTGTGTGTAACAAATGTCTGTTGGGTTAAACAGCGGACGCGGTCGATTAAGTTGCTCGAATTATTATTGTGAATTTCTCTAGTTACCTTTCACCTAGTTTCCGAGAATCCCACGGAGAATTGGAGATTGTCAAGTCACATAGGAATTCCAAACGAAAGGAGCACACAGTACCATTTGTCGTATTCAAACCGGAAGTTCATCCCGATACGACTAACTATATTCAATTTGAAATAACTCACGTACAGTACATATAATACTATATGCATTCAATATACATCAATATATGTACATTAAAATGTATGCTATATAAATATATCATGTAAGTAATCAATTTTTTTTAATCAGTGATTATTTTAAGAATTCAAATTAGACATTAAAAACACGTTTTGATAATGACGAAAAGATGATTATAACCATGATTGCTTCATATAATATATAAGATATATTTATATAGCTTATCATTCAATCGTATATATTATAATGCTTAAGATACGCGAGACCACCTTGCCTTCCTTTATATCTAATCGTATAACTCTGATCCTGTACGTGAAGCAGAGACTCGTTTTTCGTGCAAGGACGATTCTTTATAATATCTCTTTGGAACGTGTTAAGAGTTTGAGAACGCAGTTGAGGAACGGTAGCGCCATTATTCCCGGTGGTCGTTACGCACGAGATATACGTAACGATGTGATTTTTCAAGATTCTCCAGCGTCTCTTATTCGCGCGAGGATCCTTAACTTTTTATTATTATCGTTCTTCCTTTTTATTATTTTCTTTCTTTTCGTCACCCATCCACAGTCAAGTTTCCCTCCACAGTCGAGAAGACACCTTGTGCGCTTCGGTAACTTCGGTATCCATGCGAATGCTCTTCCAGGACAAACCGCTCTTGTAAAATCAGCTGCTGCTACCTCCTTCCCGTTAGCGCATAATTGTTTCGATAATCACAGTGTGCAACGTGCACGCGGTAGATCGCTGATTCCTCGCGCATTAGCCGGCTAATGACTGTCAGTGACTGATATACCTAAATGACGAACGTACATCAGCCGCTATTTATGCGTATAGGGGGCGATGCATTTGCGAGGCATCAGTATATCGCGATATTCGCTCGATTAATATTCATTTCTTGGAAAATCTCGAAGGGGATCTTGAATTTTTTATTTTTCACAATAAATGCCGAATCGTTGGAACATCTATCATGGTGCACTGTGCACGTATGTATGGGTATGGTTGTTCATTTTTTTTCTCCTAATCTCTGGTGCAGGCTCGGTATAGGAGGGAGATAAACTGGACCGAATATTATATGGCTTATAGAAAAATTGTACGTAGGGCCGCTTGGCCGTCGCTGGCGAAGCGATTAATTAATGAAATTTCGTGGTATGGCTTTGTCGGTGTCCAGGAATAGAGCGAGTTTATTCATAAGGAATGAGGGCCACAGCGAGTGTCGGTCTCTTGTCTATACTTGATATACGAGTCTTCTTTTGAGTAATTCCGCTTCGTTGCGCGACGAGGTATAAAGAGACCGCCCCCTCCTCGCCTCCCTTCCAGCCCTGAAGACAAAGCTGAAGACTCCCACGGAAAGCAGCACTTGTAGGAATTACTGATATTCGGAACGCCAAGACGTCGCTTAACAACCATGAGGATTGGGTAATCGGCTAATCTCCTTCTCACTTGTTTCTGGACTGTTTAGTTTTTAAAATAAAGAATTAACGTAGCTGTAACTATTTTCAAAAATTACAAATTTTTTATTTTATTATTTTTTTTTTAATATCGGTGAGTTGCAATTAATATCCTAAAAACTGTGCAGATACAGTAGTTTTGTTAATATATATTAATTTACATGTAACAAATTAAATAACTATAAATAGTTAAAATATACAAAATGTACAGGCAATTAAGATGGACGTAATGTTCCTTGTATTTAAAATTGAAATTTCAGTTCCAGTGTAGTCAGCAAGTATGGCATTAAGTAACAAGCGATTAAACACTTCCAAAAATTTAAAGGCGCCTTGAAGGTTGGCGTGTTTTGGTAAAATCAATCAACGAGCCGAGGCAGCGCTAAACGTGTAGTAAATTAATTTGCATTTTGTAGAGTATGCTGTACATATCAACCCTTCTTTTAGTTCTAAGAGAAAGTCCTTGCGATACGAGGGAGGTCCCGAGGCATTAGTAACCGTCACCAGTAGCTGCATGGAAACCATACATTAGTTTCCGTCACCTTGCAAGTTTAATCGATAACGTACAGCCAGTTCAACATTTGCACTCTTGCCTAAAATCCATGTAAACACCCAACCAATGTGATACGAAAAAACATACTTTTTCAATATCGAACAAGGATAAGACAAGGTTCGAATAAGTATAGAATAGAAAGAAAAAAAAAAATAAAAAACGAATTAAACCTTCGATTGCTTCTTCGTAAAACCTAAATAAGTTTGAACGAAAAATTGTCTAGACGGTAATACCAACGAATGTTCTTCTCCAAGAAATAATTCATGTATAACGGAGAAAGATTTTTCCTCGCGTGAGTAAAGTTCACCGTTTCCATTTTTTCCCTGTCCAAAGACCCACAAGACTCTAGGCTCAAGGTACCCGAGGTAACGAAGCGTATATACATTTATTTCTACATCAACATAATCCACCTAACCAATTCACGTTTATTGATACATAAGACATTCTTTCGTGTCTTTGGTATATACATATGTGCGCTATATACCACAGCTGAAAGCAACGCGACCATGATGCTATCGTCGCCTGGATCGACAGTAGCGAATGATGTTACCAGCCTGTCGTGTAAGCGTATAATGGGGTCTACTATGAAAATATGTACCTGATAAAACGTGACGTCCCTCTATCATGCTCTCTCGATACACTACAGTAGCAGCCAACTTCCCCGATCATGCATGATGAAAGAGCCGATAGTCACCGTCGTGTAATAACAATCCACAAGAACTGTTACTCTTTCGTATCTAATTCTGATTAATGGCTCGATATCCGTTTCAACATCAGCAGACCCATTGAATGATGGCAGGAACATTAAACTAAATACAAGGAACCTTGGACCTAGACGTGTTATCAGTACTTTTATCAATGGCACCTACCTATCTAGGATATACCTGCATCGAACCCCTATGAATAGGATCGATCAAAGACCCAAGTTTTTCCTATACCATCACCATACATGTATCGGCAGACTGTACTACCAACTTGACAGTCTTGAATTCATCACACGACAGGCGTAGCACGTAATACGACGTATTATCTTGCAAATGGATCCTATTTTTCGAGGAAGCTTTTCGCTTTGTTATCAACGTTTTTCTGTCTGTCAGGTAGTTCAGGTTAGGTAGACACGGTGTCAGTGAAATGGCTGGGAAAAGATATCGACTTGTCAATGTCATAGAAGTTTGGAATTCTGTCACGAGACAAGTCTTGGCATTGGTGATACTGCCTCGATGAGCAGTCTGTGAGAGATATGAGAGATATGAGAGACATGAGAGAGAGAGAAAGAGAGTGATAAAGGAGGAAAAGAAATGGTGAAAAAGAGGTAAAAGAAGGGATGCGCTCCGCCCAGACTGCTAGCAATTCTACTCGGTATGCTCGACCAGCTGGTGTATCGGTCCTTCGCACCTTGCGCGCATTGGACATGTCATGTGCGCACGCTGAAATGAGTAGCTACGACTCCTCTGACTTTGGCTTTGAATGAGGGGAGGAGCCTCGCGCATTGCCCAACGCAATTACCCCCATACTATTCCCACCATTCCCTGGTCGACCATGCAGATCCTGTACACAACGGCGCCATCTTGCTCGCGTGCATACTCATTTGTTTTTCCGATTTTTTACCTTTTTACTCTGTCTCGTTACTCCGTTTTGCCATACCCTACAACGCTCGAGTATCTGTCCCGGTAGATAAAGTGGATCATTTTTTTTTCCATTCTTATCAATGATACTTTATTTGAAATTTTTTTTTCATTTGACAATTACGCCTGCACATTTTTTGACGGCATGCAATGAGAAAATAATATTTTTCTATAAATTATAAAATATAATGGACTTTTGTAGGAACTCAGAAATATATTCTACTGGTATTATTAATATTAACGATTTTTTGCTTTTTGTATAAAAAACTAAAAGCACATTTTGGTCGGTGTGGTTTTCATTTATTTTTATGATATTCGTATGGGGCTTGATTTCATATGTGATGTATTTCGTTAGTCCTCGTCGGGGTTCGCGTTAATGCAAATAGATATAGTGACATTGGGTGAAAAAGTATGGGCCTTTTAAAATGTCGTAAAAAATCGATGAGTTATACGGGGTCTTTCCATGGTGACACGCTAGTCATGAATTAAAATTTTACGATAACAGTTCGCATTATAACGGCATACCGAATTGGTTATTTCTTCGTTCTTGGTATTCCAGTATGTATTATATTAACGAGAATATAAATATATAACGAAAGTTCCTACGTTATAAACGTGCTCGTTGGATTTTTAATTCGCAGGAATGAGGCAAAGCGATATAAGGCAATCGTGATAGCGAGATAACGCGTGTATAACGACAGAATTTTCCGGCGTTGACTCCCGTGGGAAATCACGGTTGCGTCACGTTACGTCACGTCATTCCATATCAAGATTTGAAAATAGCATTAACGGTACATTTCTATCAACGCGTACAATCGTCAGACTTACCTGTGTTCTTACGCAGTCTTATTAATTTTATACCTGACGTAAATTTACATCCTACAAATTCAATCTGGTCACGCACGAGAGAACCGACGTACAGGCTGCGGATCGACGAGTTGAATTAAGTTGACAGTTGCCGGATGTAAAGTTTCTCTCATTTATCGAAACCCGATCCTTTCCAACAGTTTCAAGGATACTGCAAGTGTCGTATCGTTTTGTGTAACGACGCCAAATAAAAAAAACGAATCAATGGTAGGGCAGTTTCCTAGAATTGCGTGGTTACAGGATCTACGTGAAAAATTCGTAATTATTTATTTCTTCGGGCAAAATCAACTGCTGTGTCTTACAATCGATATACCTCATTACTGTCATCTGTCAAATAATTTTTAAATTTGCTGTCTTGAAAAAAAATATCGTACAATTTGGATATATTGACGAATGTCGATCCAAAAGAAATATGGCGGCTGTAAAATCATTTTCAGAGAAAAATAAAGGAATAAATATGCCGAGACAAAACATTTAAGAATAAAAATAAACTCTAATTCCCGTTGCACCTTCGTCCTTCCTAATTATGTATATCAAGTAATATGGTAGTCGGGTATAAATAAAAAAAAGTTTTACCCAAGAGAAAAGAAGAGAAAAAATACTAGCTTTCGATAATTTTCCTTGAATAGCCAACCTAACGGAAGCCAATTTGGCGTAGGGTGGCAATGTTCGCGTGTAGGGATAATTTAGCTTCGGGACAAAACCCAAAGAAAAATAGTTCGAGCAATTTCTGAGTAATTGCTCATCCAAGGACCTCCGAGCAACCTTATGGGCTGCCGATCGGTGTGTTCCGATGAGAATTCCAGGGCTAGCGTGACGCATCTCGCTACCGCCATCGTGAGAGAGAATAATACTCATTGGCAGGAGTTTTTAATGTCAAAACGAGACGTACCCCGTGGATGTTTTATTCATCGTCAATTTAATAATAAAAATAGAAGAATAATATTCTCAAACGAGATGAGAAACATCCGTCTAACGTACAAGAATCTATTTCTATGAATCTTCATCCATCCTCCGGAAGCTCCATTTTCCGTGTTCTTGTGCTCAGCCCCAGAAACCCTATAGTATCAGATTGGATCCATGGATCAAGACTTTAAGATATCTCATAACTGGGTCAGCCTGACAAGACGTGACATTACGCATTAAACGTCATGACGTTTGTCAAGCTATTAACGGAGCTCCTCGATAATTAGCAGTTTAAAAGTAATTATTAACGCGTGCACGTACGGAAGGTGCATAGAGGGCTCGTGGAAGTTTTCCCAGGCTGCAGGTCGAAGGTTTCGCCGATAGACCTCCGGGTTGCGTAACTCGCGCGGGAAAAAACTCCCAGGATTCTTACTTGCGCCAGCATCGAGCTAATTGTCCAATCGACGTTACAAGTATATTCTGGTAATTGCATGTGTCACTGGTATCAAGGTAATATCCACTGTGTGAATTCAGGAGTCCAAAGGAAGCAGGAGCTTTCGTGCGATCATCATTGATTACGAGCCTTGAGTCACGAAGAAGAATAACTTACGGTTTATCTCATTCGGTATATGCGAGACTTTAACGTGGAATAACGAATTTATTACCTGTGGAATTATTCCTGTATTTTTAGCCTCTTAGGCTTAGGTCCAAATCAATGTTACTTCATTTTGGAGAGAAAGGAATTCGTGACTTCTTGTATACTGGAACTTCTTGCATATTTAATGTACAGCTGATCTTTCTCTATTTTAAAACAGACACACACTCTCTCTCTCTCTCTCTCTCACTCTCTGAACTAATAGCTCTTCGGGATGCGAGCATTGCCTCTATAGTCATTTCCCTGTCAGACCGAAATCCCGAACGTTTTCGAACGGCGAGACTCGTCGCCGGCGGCTCTGGCTACCACGACGATGTCGGCATTCGGTTTTATTGGGGTTCGTAGCACAAAACAGATCCTTCGTCCTAGCGCTGTTCCTCGAGGAATTATAACGAAACTCTTTTATATCGTGAAATTGGGCTGTTAAAGAATTATTTCGATTGTCCATGGATCCAGCAGTTTCGGGACGTTGCCTTGCGCTGACGCCTGGGGCTCAAAACTTTGTGAAATCATTGGCAACGAGTTCGCATTAAGACTATAAACTATATGAGTGCACTATTCAACCCTCCGAGGGATGCCAGGCCAAAGTAAGAAAACATGACATGATCATCTTGAGATAAAAAAATTCAAAGCTCACACGTTAGGCAGACTTATAGGGAAAGAAAATTTTACATCCCAGTAAAGATCATCACTGTCTCCTATCGCGAGTCACTCGTACGAATTAGTTTGTTGCGATAAACGAAGCAAGACGTCGCGCGACATCCTGGTGCCTCAATCATAGGATTATCCCTCAGGTTGGACAATCCTATGAAGGAATGGGCCAGAACCACCTTAGCAGCAAAGAGGGTCGATCGGTTCCCGGCACCAGCTGTCAATCATCCGAAGGCTAGACTACCAATTTCTTCTGATAATTTCTGATAATTTGTTCGAGGCCCAAGCGCGCGGTTCTCGAAATTATTATAAGAAGGTAATTGCGCCGATCACGTACCTGCGGCTTCTATTTATCCATGCTCATTATAATAACAATGTAATATGAGTTGCGGCCTGTGGAAACCAGGATAATCACTGGTTTGCCCACCATAGAGGATATATTTTTGCAGTCGGTGTATTCCAGCCCAATTAGATGAACTTTAATATACAGCTACCCCGAGATCTACTCCTCTTCGATACGCCGATGGTCGAGGTGCTTGCGATGGTTTCATTCTTTGAAATCGTTCTGATTCCGTCGATACAAACACATAAATAAAATACTATTCTATCGGAGTCATTCTCAAGGTTTTCATGACTACAGTACATAATTTAGATGCAATTTATACATGTACTTATATTTCTACCTGGTAACCATTATTTCTTTCTGCTTTTCGTTTGACCGTCATTTTTAAACGTTTCGTGCCCCCTCGTGGGTAATACGATAATTTTAAAGGAAATTCTTGCTCGAAGCACACCTTTTCGAGTTTGCAGGCTCCGATAGTGACTTAACGATGATGGAGCGACTCGCGTGTTCGCACACTGCAGCTTATGCACTTACCATATATACATTGCTATGGAAACACTAAGGAAATTTTGACGCTATTTAGATCGCACGATAGTAACGACAGCAGCCATTTAAATGATACACTTCATCCCTTAATAAGAGGTAGATTAGAAATACATTTTAAGACCGATCATTTATTCACCATTGCACGCGAGATCAGTGGCTTTTTAAGGGGCCATCTTCTTACGAGTTACCATGCGAAAGAGTCATTCGAATCTCATAGCGTCTCAATCATATATAGATGTCCTGCTAGATAAATGACTTACTAATCCCCATGAGATTTTAGCTAATCCCATAAAAGTTCAACATCCCATGACCCCAAATGTTTACCCCCCTGTTTATGTACCAGAATAATGCGACCTGTCGTTTTCTACAGCCCTAACCATTGTAGTTTCATTGCGGGGGTTCCGTGCAGTTTCGACCGCTTCCGGAGTTACTTCAAATTTGGACAATGACCACCGGCACGTGACCTTTGCACAATATCGTCACGGTTCATCGACTAATTCCCATTTTCAATGATTTCCCTTTGGTGATTTCTCGATTTCCTCCTGTCGGAAAAATATAAGGGTTGTTATGGCGTATTACCATTACGCAAGAACACTTGCAATTTAACCATACTTTTGCTATAAAACAAAGAATTGCAATTGAACCAAAAATTCTTTGAACTCAATAAATGTATAACAAGTGGAACGAATTGTAATTAATATCATGAAAGAAATGAGCTTTATAAAATTTGCCAAAGTCAATGGTTCACCATAAACACAATAAATGATATCCTGAAAAAAACAGCGCTGTAACCACACAGTATCAGAAATTAGTGGTTACGATGGATACAATAGAGTAAAGAGTCACCTCAGCACACGATGCATCCACATCAGAATATTCAACGTGAATGAAAAATGAATAATAAATAATAATATAGGAATGCATACAACGTAGTTCCGGAGCGACGTCCGTGTACAGCAGACTTTTTATTAACAGTACAGTGGTAGTCAAGCCATGAATAATCCACGGTGAAAATGCTTATTGGTTCGTTATGTTACGTCATTACATATCGATCGTTTGAAACCGCAGATATACGAAGGGAAATTATGTCTCCATTAATATGTCAATATACCTATATACATAACGTGTCTACACTTAGAGGCTGAATATCGATCAAGATATTTTTTTTTACCTTGGTACTCATGGGGTACGTAAATGCATTGCTGCGTGCAGTTCTGTGAATAGATTTTTCGAATTTTTTTTACAGCTGATATCATTCGGGCCACGTGGTTGATTTCATGAAGTATTTACTGAATTCTGTGTGCATTTTTTGGATAAGGATATTAGCAATAATTGAGTATAGTCTTGTAAGTGATACGCGTCATGGTTATGGCAGACAGTGTATAGTCTGGTCGACGGTGGGAAATTCTTTGGTATATTTATTATTATCAGCATTATATTGACTGGGTAGTTGGCTACCCCTGCCAGCCAGTATGAAAGTAATTATTCAAAGCACGCAATTATAAACACTGCGTTGTGTCGCTGCTGCACCGGTGGTATCGTTGCATCAGTTGCGGCACTAGTTGCAGCCTTGATTGCGGGTTTACATTTCAAAACAATGATTTATCTAATTAAGCCTTATTTTTGCATTGTTAGCTGTGCTTTTGTTATGCTCTACCCATTATTCTACAGTTTGCTATTTCTATTGCACAAAATGACCACAAGTAAAAATGTACTACGTGAGTCTACGAGTACGTTTTAAAGATTCGTGGGATTTTCTCTTTATTCGTTCAATAAAAAAATCCATCTGATAAAAAATTTATGTTTTAATTTTATAAACGTTTGTACAATTTTTTCAATATTTTTTTTCATTTCGAATGATACCATTCGTGATTCGGAATAATCGATGGTACATATTTATAATAAAATGCATTCCACGTTTATTATCCCATTGACCAAACGATGATTCGGGTTTATTATACTTGACGATTGAAATTACTTATTTTCATTAGGACATTTTGAAACGTCAAGATGGATACATGCATTTTCAAGCACAGAACTACGGTTTAGCTATCGGTAGGTAATCAGGCATTTCACATGTCCAGGTGAATCGTAGTGACCAAACAAGCCGGTAGATGGCGAAAGCCTACCTTTCACTGGTTTTACTTCATCAAGTAGTTTCGCTCAATCTAAACGACGTGCACGAAGTCCTTTAAACGTAATTTAAAAAAAATTCAATAAACAAATTCTCTACATTTATAAATTATAATTTCTTCCGAAAATTGTCAATAAAAAATATATTATTAAAAAAAATAATGATTTGGCTGTAAATATTGGTATCATCATATATAGCACACATATTTATCTGCCATAACTTCTCTCATAAATCTTTATACTATATGGTCCTTATATCACATGCTGGTGATTTCTTGCTGTATCAGCTGTTTCTGAATTTGTAAAATTTCAAAGAAATATTCGATGACCATCGTGCCAACACGCGATTCGTTCTGAATTTACGTAACCGCGCTTCAGTCGTTTTAACGAGTCCGTCACAGCCTACTAAACGTCTAATAATATTTCCATAGGATCGATAGTCAATTTATAAATTTCATATCGTCCTTCACGCTTAACGAATTATAATACGCACTCACGTATATGCGTGCGCGTGGGCGCCAATCGACACTGACCAGCTCAACGCCTCATTGTTGCGTGCGCGTGTACGCGATGCGTGTTGACTTAACCCCTTTCCACTTCTTATTTACATCGTTCACCGTTCACCTATCACTGCGAACACCTGTAAACCTACACGCACCTCATGATACACTTAATACTTTTTTCCTCTTCATCTCACCCTTGTTCCCAAGACTTATTCGTCATCTTCATATCGTTACGTATGGAATTTCTTGATTTTTTTTCTCACTCGTGCACGTTCAATTATGCATGCAATTATTTGTAGATTCAAAATCCGAATTAGCACATCCATTGGATTTTGTTCGTAGGCGAGACGCGCGATGCCACGATGGTCATTATTACGAGGCCGCTGAGCCGGTGGAAATGCGGATCAAGAAAATCCAGTAGCTTCGACCCAGCCGATCCCATCGTATTTGCCGTTTTATGGTAATGTCTCCATGAATATGCAGCTCAGGCGAGAAACCGCGCTGCTACTTAAGTATCCGCTTGGACGATTGCGAATTCGTTTCAGAGACGAAGAAACGAGTAGTGAGAAAACGCATGTGAGATATAAAAAAAAATAAAAATAATGCCGAATAGACGGGGATGAAAATTTACGATATACAATCTTTTTATTTTTAAGGAATAATCTACAGCATTTGTGATATCCTGTAACGAACCATCGAAAGATTAAATTTTTATTAGATATGAAAAAAAAAATTTTTATAATTTTTCCCTACAATTGCGTAAAAAATGATTTCATATATAATAAAATAATAATAAAATATATATAAATAGCGCAAAAGTCTATCTCGATAAATTACAAAACCTGGAAATTCGCTCTCCTCGTGCTACATTCGAGCCGCTGGCACATTCTTCTAATGATACTTGACGAAAGTCTCGTGTCCGGTGCACAACGAGTAAATATGCACAGCGTAATGCGAATTCCTGGCGCAAATAAAATGCCTGGCATCGCGAACAACTGAATTGGCCGGATAATTCGAGAAAATGAGAGGGAACGAGGTTACGGTTGATGAATGAAAACTGACGATGGTTTCTCATTAATTCTCTAACCGTTGACTAGGATCCCTACTACAATTTTACAATTAAATTAATAATGCACGATGATCATCAGCGAGAGGACATAACGAACGAGTGATATACGAAAAAAAAAATCATTAAAATAAACAGGCCTTTTTACACCGAGTATATACCAACTATAAAGGATGAAACTGAAGAGAAAGGTAATACTGGGCAAAAGCATCACAGCCACGTTGACATACTAGACTCTCCATTGTAATGGGTCCTGAGAGAGTTCGGTATTAAAAATATTTCAATGAATTTCATGAAAGAGTCAAGGTGAGCCGAACGAAGTCGAAGTACAAGAGGAGGAACTCAGTGCGATGTCGTGTTGGGACTGAAACGAGTGGTGGGTTTAGGTCCGAATTCGCGTGACCCAGAGAGAAGGGCTCTTGCAGGTTATCGCGTGCGAAGCCTCCTGCAACGGTAGCGTCCACATCCTGAGTGCAGTGTGCATGCGTGAAATGAGTTCTTAACGCGAATGGGAATTCGGTACAAAAGGTGTGTAATAGCCGCGTTATTAAGAGAGATGTACTGGGTCTTTTCGATTCTTCACGCGCTAAAGGGTAGAGAACGTTCTTATTTGCGTCGGGGACTAAGGATCGTATGGATATAGGACGGGACACTGGGTGGGGATTTTTCAGTGTAGATCATCGTAGATCATGACGCCTCTGGTGACGGAAGAAGCATCGGTGGGGAATGCGCGGATGTCCGGCAATCGTCGTATCGAATGCCCTCACGATTTTCCAAGATAAACGAGGCAATTTCAGCGGTTATTATCACTGCGGAGTGCATGGCGTGCAAGAGGTCGCAATAAATACAGGC
>JARPRH010000358.1:2564653-2578434 GCA_031763665.1 Calameuta haemorrhoidalis
ATAAACTATACGGCGATAAATATGTTTAAAGAGAAAATACAGGCAGCTGCATAAGTCGAGCGGTGTTCGATTTCAGGTAGGATCTATTTCGCCACTGGAAGCACGTGGTAGTTGTATGCACGAGATCGAGAAATTATCTTGGCTTCAGAAAGAAAAGACTTGAAAGATAAATCCGATCTATAATATATGCATGATAAAGTATGGTAATAATATGGTACTATACCTTGCGCTCTTTTATTTTAGCCTCCGGCATCGTCTCACGTACTGATCTATCGTTTAAACGTAAGAGGCTACCTAAATACTGACTTTTACACTGATCATCAAAATTATATTCTGACATTACGCACGTGCGGCGAGACTCAGCACGAATCTAAAACTTTTGAATAATCATGACCAAGGAGCAACTCCGGGATTTCTGGGACATTGCTGGTACGTCATTCATTGGACTTTCGTAGTCTAATGGAAACTTATGCAAATGTGACGTGACGTTTAACAATGAAAAATGACAATTGAATCCCATGCTCTTAACTAGAAAGCAAATATAAATTCTATTCTGTTTTAACTGTAAAAATGTATCGATGCGATAACATTTGCAGATACGAGGTTAATTATTAGTTTGTGCCAAATTTACTCCAAAGTAAGCAAATTGAGTTACACGGAAATAATGCGAATAAATTCGAAATTTAAAGCACCTTATGGCACGATACACTGCCAAGTACGTTTAAGAAGTGCTCAAGATATATTTAGCGTTATTCAAGATTATTACACGATCTGAAAGTGGTTGTATCGCAGAA
Source organism: Calameuta haemorrhoidalis (assembly GCA_031763665.1). NCBI lineage: Eukaryota > Metazoa > Arthropoda > Insecta > Hymenoptera > Cephidae > Calameuta > Calameuta haemorrhoidalis. The sequence goes on from JARPRH010000358.1 coordinate 2,565,448, forward strand.
ATCAAATGAGAGTGGGCCTAATTTCAGATGGTATATTTCTATTTTTAGAACACTATTTCTGAATAACTGTATATGAATATGGGATATAAAATATTTGATGTTCATTGTATGACTCATAAAGTCATTCTATTTGAAACTGTGCAATTATCAAGACTACTTTGATTGCCTACCCTTGTACATAAGACACCAAGTATACAGTAAAGACAGCATTCAAAGCATTATTATAGTTGTCTGAATTCATAGAACAAAAAATTTGTTGTCTTTCGTGAATTACCTATCTACTTCAATAATCACAATACTTGTTAAACAATACGACAATAAGTCATTGTTACCAAACACTCTTGGCAATACCAATTTTAGAAACAATATAGCTAAATTGCTCAAGTGAACGGAAATAAGAAGAAGTTCAAACAATAATCCCCTTAGTTACACGCAGGTGTACTAATATATTTGTTTAAATTATTTTAAAGATTTGTTTAGGCGCTTGGCTCACGCAATCCGTCACGCATCAATCGCAAAACCCGGAAAACACGGTCAAATTTACAAAAACACTTCGAATTGTTTAGACGGTCTAGGGAACGATATTTGTAAAAACAATAGCTAGGAGTTGGAACTGTAATTATTGAAAGCCAACATCTGTTTCCCATTGTTGATATGCTTTGATGGTAAATATTTTTGCAAACGCAAATACCAATAGCTCGGATAATACATTTTGAGTTGAACTCTGACACTCATTTTTTCTTTGTTATCGTGTGACTTAAAATTTTCTCAATCGACCAAATCTCTGTCTACAAAAGTTCGTATACCAATCATACTCTCAATCGTGATGTAAACCTTATCTAAATGAAATTTGAGAACCCGTTCTGGTCACACCCAACACAATGTAATTCATCCAAGTTAACCATCTGTTAACTTAGTACTTCCTTGCTTAAGAATATTACACACTATATTTCAAGGTTCATTTCCGTGTATTCAACCCTCTGTCTGTTCCACGCCCTAATCTGAACTAAGAAGGGTTGCCAGAAGTATTACACGGACTATCTAGTTCACTGGGTATAAACTAACCAAGATGGAATCCCGATCCAGTGGTACGTGTCAGAATGTAACTTTGCATTATCGGTTCGATAAGTAGGAACAACGTTCATCGATACATCGAAAGAGGTAGAAAGGTGAGACGACGAACTGAAAGAATAGTGAACGCGACTGCAGCAGAAGTACCGGAGTGAAATAGAAATAGAAAGGAAGTAAATAACTGAGAAAGAAAAATTGTCTTGGCTCTTATAAAAAATCGTCCCCTCTATGTCTCTTTTCTGTTCCCGATATTTTAAGACGAGTACTTACAAGCCAGCTTAACACGACGACGACGTAGAAAGCGGATTCCGTATCTCCAAGGCAAGAAATCTACCAGTAGGTCTTTGTTACGTTGCATATTCTTAATCGAGATTATGATGTAACGTTTTACGAAGACACGGAATTTCATTAACCGAGAAAGTCCGAAGGGACCTCGTGTCTCCCCAGAGCGAGGACCAATTCAAAATAGTCATAAACGTAAAAACGTAAAGAGTATCGACTTGTTAAACCCGTGAGTATCCGGTATGTAAGACCTTTTCATTACGTTACATGAGTCGAGTCTTTCGATACTGTTCATGGACGTTAAAGCAGCTCAAGTAAAGCCATTAAATCGATACAGATTGATAACAGTAGACTATATTGGCGATTCTAGCTATAATTAAGGTATACTGGCGAGGTAGGTCAAATATTAACTGATTAGTTCCAGGCAATCATTATCGTCATTTTCTTCACTTAACCGGGAACGACAGTTGGATCGGAGAATCTATTCAATGACCTTAATACAGATATTGCTGAGGTCAAAGACCCTAGGGTCTTCGGAAGATTATAAAAGGTCTTCGGAATTTGGCTGTAATTAAAATCCCTCCCTGCGAGGCGATTCGTATTCAAAATTTCATTCATGTAATATCACAATGAAAAATTGGAGATGGGTATGTCCGGTATAGAGAAAATACAAATAGCGTTAAGGAACGGAAAGAAACACAACGAAAAGACTATCGTAACGCAACGCGTGACTTCCCGTTCTGAGCATCTCCCGTATCTAAATAACGTGAAACGGTGCAGCCGTGCACCGCGTAACATATCATAACTCTCTCGCGTGTGCTAATGTACGACGCATTGTTCCAGCATCGGTATAAATGCCTGCTACTTGTGAGCGGCTACTTGGCTACTTCAGTTTGTAAGGATCGTACCGACCCGAAAATAAAAGAAAGAGGAATTATCCCGCTTAGATATCGTGAGAGACACTTTCAGAGCTGCGGGGCCTGAGTGTCTTTCTAGATGCTAGGTGCCTTTATGATTTTCTTATTTTAAAAATAATAGGAACGTGATTAGAAGGTCGATACCATTAATCTCCCACTAATGCCAGGTCGATAATCCGCTCTGAGAATTTTGTCATAGTTATCAAGAGGTCAAGGACCCTTTTCCGTATAATATCGACTGAACTGGACCCAAGACAAGCTCCCGATTCTAATTAACCTAGTACTGTACTCGTATAAGTACCTACTTACGCAGCTACTTTTGCTCAAACAGACTTGATATCCAATCACGACCAGTTCCAATCAATCAATCGCGACTATATTCGCTCTTACAGAAGCTCCAGCGCGTTTTTCATAAGTTACCTTATACCAACCGTCGACACTTTTCACCAGGTTGATTGCCAAGTCCGGTTTGGCGTCGATCTTCGATCAGTTCTTAATCAGTGAATGGATCGTACTTTCCAATCAGTGCCCACGAGACTCTGACTTAGGATTACGAGAGTAGAGGTCCCATCTATAAATGATGCAGTTCCGATTGAGAAATCACGATAAAAGTTCCTCTTCCAGTATCACTTCACATATTTCTTTCAGAACTCAAGATTTTGTATGATAACACCAGAACGTGGGTTATAGGTGAAAAAAAAAAATTTTAACTTGCGTAGAAAAATGAGAAAAAATCACATTGTCTCCCGTAGCAACTATTTTAGTCCCGCTTGCGAAAACAGGACAATAGTTCATCGCCTATGTTTGTGCGCAACACCCGTGGCTCGTTGTGATAGTGCTATCGTATTTTCTAGGATGCACACTCGAGCCACGTAGGGGCAAACAAGTTGATGATTTAATACACGATAGTAAGATAGTCGTCTAACACATTGTGTGAGACAATGGAGTGGCCAAGGTAAATTCCAATCTTAAAACTATCTACGGGTTAACAGCAAGGATGTTCCGCCGGGACTGTACAGGGTCCAGCGCAGCATTGAGTCTAAGACCAGAAACTAGATAAGTCCTTGACTGGCGTTTGCTAGTATTTCTAATCTCTCGGCCACATCAAATGTCTTTAATATCCGTGACGTAGAGCGAACCTCCTGAGAGTCGAGGTTGCCGAAATAAAAGCGGACCTGTGGAAGCGCCCATTCTTGCCGACGATAAAGGATCGTTCGATGCTCCAAGAAGGCACTCGCCATATTTTGAGATTAGGGCGTGGTTAATCTCTCTTATCCTGTATCCCTTTCAAAAAATTTTAGTCCTCTTCTTTCCTTGTATTATTACTCTTTCCAATAGGACAACTATACCTTTTAGCACGTTCTATTGTGTCGTCTTTTCAACTCCACCCAAGTAGAAAGATGCGCGCGTGTACGCTAATTGTAATCTTCTTAGTTTGTGATTTAAGCGCAGTCAGGATCAGGACGAAGAAAAAAGTTGGCATCGTTAGTTTTAGTTATTTTTTTTTCTTTTTTTTTTCATCTTCACGTATCGCCGACTTTGGAGAGATCCTTAACCAGGAACAGGATCTAGGAGTGATACACGGTGGGCTTAGGAGTCAATGTCACGAGTTAGATACTTCAACACGCGTTCTGTCATCGTAAAGTTTATTACATAATTTATATAGGCAATTATGTCGGTTTATGAAATTAACTTATTATTATACTCGTTATCCTTCACATCTTTATTTCCAGTCTACGTGCTGCCAAATTAAATCAGCAATTTACATTACTGTGCTGCCACGTCATTTTCGGTGGCTCCGCCACTCTTCATTTCCGCTCTTTGGTACAGCAACAACGATTCTTAATGCATTCTTCGGAAGATTAGAGGCTGTAAAGAGCCTAAAGACGTATTTAAATGTCTCTTGGATCCTGTGGTAAATGCCGTGTGGATTTGTAAGCCGGTATCCATACGTTTATAGCCCCAGTCAAAATTGGAGAATTATATCTATAATCCTTTCAGATGTATAGCGTTGTTTATAGGATTCTGGCAAAGGATCAAAATATTGAGAAGCCGCTCGTTATATCTTGGATTTCGGCTACGATGGTTTCCTTAGTTTTTATCATTTTTTTTTAATTAAATTACTCCTTTCGTGATTAATCTGCCTGTAACTCTAACTCCGAGCAAGCAGAAAGATTTGTAAACTGCGCAGACCCATCACTTACAAAAGCGACTTTGATTATAGATAAGGCGAGTCAAATTTATCGATATCAGATTTAGATACAACAAAGAAATGTAATTACTGCTTATCGTTGTATTTCACTTGTTTACTTAATTTCCATATTTTTTCTCTTACCAGACATCATAAATTCCTACGTCATCTTAATTACCGGAACGTCTCAATTCGTGGGAACGAAAGACTCGTATGTAATATTTTACATACCGTAAACGAATACCAATGAGCCACGTACGGTGTTTTCCCTTGGTAATTTGATTGCTTAAGACGGTAACCAGTAAAGATGAATAAAACAAAATTAATAAGTATAGAACGAAATTCGAGTAAAATGTAACCCGGTAGTAATAATTAATGTTAATAATAATATCCTGTACGTTTCTTCCGACCAAGTATCTTAAATTGAAGAATGTCTTTCTCATAATCTATTTGACTAACGGTCCAGGTGGTCCGCCATTGCTATCTGAATTTTTTTATTTTTTAATATTTTTAGGACATTAGATTATACGATAACGGTAAACCCGTTGATCAATCACTCATTAAGAAATTGTTCACGGTAACTCATCAGTACGAGAGTGAAACTTTAAAATTTTATCCTATTTTCGGTCTAATTAATTATTCGTTATCGCTCGTGTGTCCTGTCCTGCTTTACTGTGGGTGGCACATGTGGAATGCCATATATTATACAATAGCATGCGGGCAATCGTGTATCTTTTCTTACAGTACACATAATAATAGAAACAACCAATGAATGAAATACAAATGAAGCGATAAAACTTCATCATTCAATAGTACCTGAAACTGACAAAAATTAAAAAAAAAATACGAGTCGTATTCAATTTCCAACAGACCTAAAATATTTTCATACATCAAATCATTACTCAAACGTAAAGATAATACCACTAGAATCATCATACTACTATACTCAATCCACCATCCAATTACAATGCCCATATCAATCCAAAGAAAAAAAAAATCGAAGCTATTAAAAACTCTTTATCAAACCGATCGTCGTACAAAAAATAAAGAGAAAAGCTTCGCCACTCCTAGCTCAAGATAAATTCAATTCAAAAGACCATCTTCAATCACAGTTCTCATTGTTTCTGACTGATGAAAAGATTCAGCTGCACCCTTCGACAAGGAACAGCATCCCAGTAGTATATTCCGATAGTAAATCAGAATAAGGATATACCCTATGACGATTAAATTGTATACTCGACAGATTTGACAACACAAGACTTTACCGTGAAATCTATTTCACGAAATCTTTCAGGAAGACTGATAAGGTGATAACAATACGTAGCTCAGGTACAATCTGATATCGTAAGCTGACGATCCGTTCAACGACTGATTTGTGACTATGGTAAACCACATTGCTCGTTAGGCCCCATATACTAGCTGTGGAAAAAACATGAGTCGGCCTTGCGGCTATCCATGTGAGCATAGGTGTCCGGTGATAAGCCGATAACGTTAACGGTGTTGCCTTAACGTTAGGTTTATATAACGGCTAGTATCTTCTCCGAGGTGAGTGACCTAGTTATACTATTGCTCGTATCTCGCAGCACTGTCGATGGACCCACGCATTAATACAAGAGCAAATCGTTTTGCTCTTTTTTCAGTTTTATATGACGATGCAGGTGTATCGTACTGAAGTCAATGACGATCATGACGATTGGTACAACTGGGAAGTCCAAGTTGACTTCGTGCTTATTGTTAGACAGAGTGTGAATATGTGGGTGTGTCCGTTGCACTCTGATACGACCCAAACGAAATAAACGTTTTATATGAATATTTAATATTCTTTGTATATTCAGACGAATAATAACAATTTTTTCATTAAAGATAATAACTGACAATTTAATTACCATTCGCGATTGTAAAAATTTTAACAATGATTTACAGTAATACAATTATTCAAATAACTTTATGGATTAGGAATTATTGTTATCCAATCTGGGGATGAGCTTAATTATTTTATTAGTGTGAATAAAGATACTCGTTTTGTATTACGAGTCCTTTGACCTGCAATACTATTCTGGGATATCATTAAGAATAAAATACTATGCATATCCATATACATAGTTATGTACTTGTAAGAGAATTAATATCTAGATGGGAGATAACTCCATCTGGAATTGGACCTTACCGGAGCTCTGCACCTACGTCGGTCTTTTGGATATGGGACTATTGGGACTGCGCTTGTTACTCGTTAAGTCCTTGCGATGCTTTCATTTTACAAATGAAAACTGTATGTAGGTCGTGACATGGGGATACACGTGTCGTGTAATGCAAGTCGATCAAGCGATACCACCCAACTGGCAACCTGTAGACACTGGCGGACCACGTTATTGATTCCTATGCGATGGTTGGTAACCCTGTGGTAGTAAACCACAAAATTTTGCAATATTTCATGTCAGATAACTTCTCGCTGTATACAGGCGTTCGTAGCTCTTTTAAAATTAGGTAGCTTCCTGCTTCCTAATCTCATGGGGTGATTATGCTCGACTGATAACACGAGGTAAGTGTAAACGTTAAATGAAGTCATAGCGCGTCGCTCAAAGCATACTAGGAAACGTAAAACCAGAACTTTTTGTTTCCATCGAAACTAACCAGCAGAATGGAACGAAGTAGTTTTTATTTAATTGAGAAATCGGCTCGACAAATTATCCGGGTTTCTTATCGTTGGTCGGTGTTAGAGAACTGTTAGATACTTTTTGACGGTTCCTCCATATTTTTTATAAAGTTGGCTTTCCTGTTCCTGCAACAGGTAAGGAGACCTGATGAAATCCTGCGAAAACTCATTTGAATTATTCTACTCAATGGACCGATTGTCGTGACGGTTTAATTATAGAATATACGTCACAGTTTGTCAGTCAACTGTCCAGTACTGAGGATACGCATGAATTTTGTTCAGTCACGTGGAAATTATTATCTCTTGCGGTCCACGCGAAAGTGTAGCTTTCTATTTGTAGGCTGTTAAAATTCCTAGTACAATGACCTGCTTCTTTCTGTGAACGTATAAATTTGAAGCTCCTTCCCTCGCAGGTCTTCGTTTACTTCACAAAGGATACTGAAGACAGCCACCCAATAAGAGTCAACCCTACTATATATGGACCATATCTAATAGGATGCTGGTTAAGCAAATGCTACCGCAACCTGGTCTCGTCCCATAGGCAACCGTCTACTAACCGCGAGTTTAATCGCTTAACAACAAAATTCGTGGTGGAACCGTTTACCGTACCCTTGGATTAAGTCGTTGCCAAGGTATAATTTGGATGGTGTTCACCGAATGAACCAGCCACTACGGCCATCAACGCTATTATGGCGGTCATTAGCGATGCCACTCAACCATTCGAGGGCAAGAGAGATAGAATGGAGGCTGATATGGACCCGGTACGTTTCTGTCTTCTATTCATAAAACACTATTAAAAAAATAAAAATAAAAGGTGATCCAACCAACAGGAGCTTCGTGAAAGTCTTATTGATGTCGCCGGCGTCTTGAGATATTCGAGATAGTTTCAGAAGCATCGCTGCTCATGAAAACTGTGGAGTATCGGTACGGATACGAATTGAAATAAAATAAGTGAGGAGTTTGAGAATTGATGTGAAACATCATAGGCGACTACCAAGAGTAAAGGCTGATATTAAGAAAAGGATATCGCATCTCCAATGGCTAGTGAAGCACCTATTATATTGGGTATCGCTATAAACAATGCCTACCGCGTAAGGTATAAGAATCGCAAGTTAAGTAAAAGTATCGTTTATATTGTCCGGAATTTTATGGTACAAGAGAATCAAACTGTCAACCGATAAGACCAAGTAGCCATAACGGTCGGACCTGGCGATCTGTATTTATAACTATGGCCTTTTAATGGCTACTTTCAAGGTACCTTCTGTACTGTGGGACCTTCTATCGTGTAAGGATGTAGGACACGTTTCACTCCTAATTTCTTCTTGCTATCCAATAGAATAACTATACTATCATTGCCGAGGGAACGACTTTACGTCGACGGTTTGGCGCGATAGACCGTTCATTTATTCATCCTATCTTCGACACCGTCCAAAGGCTGCTTTCAGGAGGTAATATTTAGCGAGACGCTTTTAACATTTTCAAAGTAATAATTCACTGATAAGTATTCCGTCGATCCAGTGTGCCCACGGCCGATTCTTCGAAGACCGATCGATTCGCCCTATTTATTTTATTCACTAAACTATTTACGTGATTGCCACTGATAGGCGATAACAGGGTCATTTAATGACGTTGATAGGATTTTTTTTAAGTGGCTCGAATCTTTAATGAATGAATTTTCATGTCAGCTGCCATTGCTCGATAACGAGATAGACCTATGCCTTGTAAAGTTTGTGTACGTGCGTTTGAGAAGATGGAATTATTTGGTGAGGCAAAGGGTAAGGGGATAAAAAATTCGAGGATTAAAATGCAAATGGAACTCTTTTCAGCCTCGTATATCTATGTATATAGACTTAAGTATACTATTTCAGCATAAATAGATTCGGTAAGGTGTGCATCTTGCATGTGTCCTCCTCTAACATTACTTTAACCCGCATTCCATCGTCTAGTGGTAAACAGAAGATAAGTCATGATCGATTGCCATATCGATATACCAGAATGACGATTTAGTACGAGTCTGTCTGTAAGAAAATAATACCGTACAATTAAGCGGATACGCCGAGATTCAATAATGTTGCAATGCTATTCCATAGGATTTTGGAAATAAATTTTCAGTATGGTATATCTAATCGTCTACCTTTCAGCAACTGCCTTATGGGTTCTGAATCTTCGTATTAACATACTATATTCCGTCCTAGCCGGAAGGCATGTCACTTGCGTTATCATCGACTATATACATATATATAAGAGTTGCCCTTTTTCATTAGAAACCTTTTTACGTTACCCAAGGGTCAATTAATTTTTTTGACTTCGCCAGACGAGTTTACCATATACCTAAATTTATGAACTATTGCGTTAATTTGCCTTCGGGATGTCGCCAAGATTTAATCGATTCCAGTTACTCCTACAGTATCACTCTGTTTACTCTGTATATTCTATGTACATACAATTGCATTGGCCATTGACCGACCTTCGCAGTTGAACTGCAATCGAGAAAGTTTAGAGTTCTTGCTCGTCTAGATTTATCCTACGTAATACCGTTAATGATCCTATATCAAGATTTACATATGTAAATAACGATTTAACCGAGTATAGATAACACGTTCGAGATAGATAAATCGAATATGTCGTTCTTGAAGAGTTGTCGTCACGCTCGCGTTATTTTTATGTTTGGCATAAAATGAAAAGAAAAATATAACAAAAATAAAAAATTCTTGTCATCTTTGATATCATGACAACAGACGAACTGTGCGTTACGTAATGAGGCATCCACGCTCAGCGCGGCATGAATTCACGTGAACGTCAACGGTACTGTATATGACGAGCCGCAATGCTCAGTAAACGGTTAGCTGCTACAGTTGGTTCGTAGTTTCACGCCCGATCGACGTCGACGCGGGGCGTCGGCGTCCGTTGCCCGACGCAGTAGCTACCCGTGACGACCACGAGGATCCGCGAAAGCGCGCGTGTCTGTTCCACCAGTCGAGGCGTACGTGGAATTCGGTGGAGTTACGATGGCGCGTGACCGGCTTACTCGTTTGCTCTCTTATTCTCTTACTCTCTTGCTCTCTTGCTCTCTTATTCCCTCGCTCGCGCCCATCCTCACTCCTTTGCTCAACCGTTCTCGCTCCTTTCTTTTCTTTGCCTGTGAGTGACCCAACGAGCAAGATCGAGCAATAGTGAACGCTCGGCAGCCGTCGTGAACGTTCAGCTTGATATAATGACGAACGGAGACGAGGAACCGGAATGCTTGGAAATTAGTGTCTATTATCAATTTAGACTTGATAATAAGTTTTTAGCTTGTATTGAGAACTGGACGATTTCAATTCTGTACGCGAATCAGGATTCTGTTGAGGGAGACTCTAGGATTATTATTAACGATTGCTTTATTTTTTGGCACGGTGTAACTTCTATTGCTTCATAGAGCTAAGATGGTGCGTGGGTGCGAGGAATTCATGTGACGATGAATTATGTAGGGTAAATGTCACGCGCTTTTTTCATTTTTATCTAATTACGTTTAGTATCGACGTTTCTTCTTTAAAAGATTTTCATCGTCTTTATGTGGTTTTTCAAGAAGCTCGATTATGCAATCTTTTTAGGACACGGTAGCTGCGTATAGAAATTTGGAAAATGAAAGGTCGATGACTTATCTGACTTATCTGACTTATCGTTGTCTTATCAACGATGTCTACGAAATTGCTGATCTCGTAACGATAAGCAAAATAAGTTACTGCTGATAATTTTTAATAATCATAAAATTTTTTAAAAATTTCCACGCTGTACCAAGTACCACGCTGTCACGATTTCTTTCTACATCCGCATTAATGTATTAAATATGAATTTTGATTAAGTAATTCAAAATACTTTTTTGAAAATTAGAAATAGCTATAGCTATACTAAATCAGCTACATTAGAATCTCCTAGTTTTTACGCATAAAAAAGCTAATACGTTGAAAGCATGAATAGACTGAAGTCAAGAGTGTAAAATTGACGTCAACATTAAATAAATTTAAAATAGAAAAGATTATTCGCTGTAAAGTGACACGCGGATGTCTCAAGTACTTTTTATGGTTACTGAAAGATAATGATAATAAACAGCACCTGCAGACGATCGTGTCACCTCATTTGCATATTCCAATCGCGCGAACCCGTTCGTTCTCACGAAAAGAAAAAACGTAATTTACCTGGTAAAAATGAATGGGCTCGATCCCGATCGTTCCTCATTATTTGGTCGGGTTCGATTTATTCACAGTACGGCGATTGGTTACGCACAAAATACACACGTGTAGGACAGTTATACCATTGTCTTATACACTGCTGTACTACATACTTATTACATGCTGGCGAACGGCGTTCGTGCAATATTCTGGAGATTCGAAACGGCGCATTCCGTTTTGCTGAATGCGAACTGTTTTTAAATAAGAAAGGGTGTACGGTTGGGCATGTAAAAAATTTGGTATTGTTTTCTTACAATACGATTGTAAACGTTCAGATCCTTTGAAGCGAATGAAGTCCTTTACTGACAGTGACACCGACATTTGCACGGAGATGAATTTAATGATCTGGCAAAGAAGGGTCCTCCCTTCGATTTGGAACCGTCTGCCATGTGCATGATAGCGATAAATCACAATGCGTCCCTTACATGCACGAGGCACCTCGCGTTGCTGCTGCTGCAAAAAAGCCTATGCATGTCACAAACATCGTTAGCTACCATTTTGGTTGTCGACAAAAAATGAAAAGAGACCCACTTTAAATCGTTGGAATGTTAATACCCATCCGCGCGTCTAAGAAAAGCGAAAGGCGATGTTGATTAGGGTAAATAATATACGTGGCCTCGTGTTTACGTAACGGGATTAATGATCTTTTGGAATTTATCATTCGAAATTTACGAAAAATATATATTATAAGATACATACGAATTTTCCACTGGATACTTTTTCTTTTACTCTCAGTAAACTATAGTTATAGTTATCGATTACATTGCGCAGCCATGATTTTTTAATAGCAATCACCAATAATTGACGTTCAATAAAAAAATGACCTTTTGACCCGATTTTGATTACACGTCTAGCCGGTCATTTTCGACAATGAAAATTTGTGATAACCCACCAGCTCGTACTGTACGTCAAGTGATACACACCTGTTTTCATCAAACAAACTTTTTATTGATTTCTTCAAATTCAAGAACACAGATCGGCTTGATATATTTAAAAATGTGGAATTGAGTAAAATGAAATGTTTAATGGAAGTAATGTAAAACACCCTCTTCATTTTCAAAGTGTTACTTGCTTCTTGGATTGAATTTTCTAACGGGTGTCTTCGTGCGTAAAGTATAAAAAGATCTTTTGCAGTTCGTTTCGAGGGGTACGTGTAATGTGACTCTAATGCGATAGCCGATCTCTTCCCTTATATCTCATCGACAGTGAGAAACTCACCCTCGTAATGCGGAACCCCTGCCATTTCAATTCCGTCCCAGTAGAAACGAAGGGAGCCTGATAAAGAAGATCAAGAAAAGACTGAGTTCGTTTTCTTGACAGAAAAATGAACCAACTTTTTCACGATTGTCAATCAACCCTCTAACAGAGGCAATTCTTACTTCGCGTAAAATAAATAAGGAAAAATATAAATACAGACATACCAGTGACTACAAAGATAATTTCCGTAAAAAAATGTGAGACCACGAATTCACAACTCATTGCAAATACACGGTAAATACGCGAGGCGATAAAGACGTTACAGATATTTTTATTCGATTATATCTGAACCGGTTTAATGTTTTCTTTCGCTTTTTCTTTCTTCTCAAGAAACCGTATGAGTTACGTATTTAATATGTTGATTCGTAGCGTTAATTTAAATTAATTGACGTGCATGCCTAGTCT
>JARPRH010000358.1:2634219-2646765 GCA_031763665.1 Calameuta haemorrhoidalis
GAAGAAAGGATCTGGCAGGGTCACCAGAACAACGCTGCCCATAGGCTCTGGCTCAGTGATGTCATCCTTGTCCTGGTATCGTGGTGTATCAACAACTCCATCAACGGGGGAAGATGCTTTCCCTAGAAGAAGATTGAAAACTCCATCCCCGTTGAACGACGTGACGGAACCCTCGACCAAACTCAGACAGAACCCGGATTCACGTAGAGGAAAATACTTGGGTCTAGATCGACGTAAATCCTTGAGGACGACTATCCAAAGCCCCGTCCTTACCACAGACCAAGAAGCTACGGACGACCAGACGATCCTAACCTCAACTACGGAGCTTCCCTACGATCATCCCGACTATACTACCTTCTTGGAATCTGCGACGGAAAACGGTGACGATCCTTCATCCGATTTCCCAGCTTCCGACGAGGACCTCATGACTCTCATAGCGGACTCGACCAGTCCTGCCACCGACTTGGACTCCACCGACGGATACGACGACTACAGTTACCCTAACACCCCTCTGAGCTTGAGCTTGGCCGACCCTGCGAAGAGGGATCAAGCCATTCGAACGTCATTCCCCCCCGAGAGACTGGCCATGTGAGAAACAGCCTGTAGCCCGCTTGAGGATGCTCCTTTTCGCACGACTCGCTTGATTCGCCTTTTCAGAATGACAGAATGCATCTGGCAAAGAGTGCGTGTCGAGAGTGCAGTGTGCCGGACAATGAGAGTGAGAGTCGGGAGAATGAATGAGGCGCCGAATGAGAATGAACGATGCAGAGTGCGTACGGGGAGGGGAGAATGAGAGAATGATGTAATGAGGAAATGAGAACCCGCGATGGATGGACCCAAACTGACCACCCAGACTCCCACTCACGTTGTAAATATGCAGATTGCTTACCATGGTATCCAGATCGCGCTCGAGATCTTTTGTCGAAGATTCTGATGACGATCCATGTCCCATCCTTGCATGCGCAGAATGCACTGGTCAAGACAATAATGCCAAAAGGAATCGATGCTGTAATATCATCATTGATAGGTCTTACCTAATACTCTATCTCTGTTGTTCTCGTTAGATTGAAATTCGCCTTGCGCGCCGATAGTCAAATTTATCTTAGATCGGTTGCATTCGTATGCATAAATTTCGGTCATTTTTAGCTCGTCATTCGCCACAAAACTTTACGTTTCATATGTCGCTCACACGCTATATTTATTTCTCAGACATATCGCTCATTACGTACAGAAATAATTCTCCTTCGATGATATCCTTTATCTACTGTTTCCGATGCTGTTATCTTTGCTGCTACTATTGCCGAAACCATCTAGTACTTACTGCCAATAGCATTCGGATTTTTCAGAAAATGAAAAAAAAAAAGTTTTTCAAGGTGGCAATGATGGCAGCTGCAATCAATCGCATTTCTATAAATGTACCTTTGAGTATTGACGTAAAAAGCGTACACCTTATATAAATAGCATTGACGTTGATTTTCACGTGACGCGATGCTTGTCAGTATTCAAACGTGCCTGGATTTTCTCTATCCTTATATCCATTGAATTTATAGATCGGATCGACATCTATGATATTCTTCCATAAGAATTTTATACGATTGTCGATTCACGATTTATGCATTTTCTAAACTGACTTTTTATCATCGCTTTTTCTGACATTGAAAACATACTGCCTGATAACAGGTATATGCAAACTGTACGTTTCCTCTCATTTTACTTCCGTTTTCCATCATCCTCGAATGCTCCTTTTGTAACGATATAAATAACGATCTTCCAATCCGTCGATGTCCGAAGATCATCGATACCGCGTCGCCACGCGCGGTAAGCAAACTATTAATCTAGTAGACTATTTATTGAACGATTTAACGAATTATTTATTATTAAAAAAAAGAAAAGCAACCGACTCCGTGTACATAAAAAAATAAATTACGATCATCATTCATCGATCATCTGCATTGAATTCTGTGTTCTTTCGCATTGTGTCTGTTTTTAGGTACACGAATTTGCCAAAAATGCCTCGGGCCGTTTACCCACGGCCGTTACTTCTAATCTTAGCAACGAGTTGCAAGGTGGCCGCTGGGATTTATGGATTTTTGGTGAATTCCGAATTATTAGAATTTCGTTGATGTATGCGTACTTTGGTGAATGAGTTCGCGAACGACTCGAAGCAGCAGTAGAAGTAAAAGACGACTGTCATAGGCTGTACGGTTAAAAGGCAAATACTCTAAGGTGTATTAAATGTATTGTAAAGGCGTTTCTGTGCTTGTAAGGTGCGTCAACGCACGTCTGTAGAATGACGTGCGTTATGGAGAGAAAAAAGGTATTAGAAAATTTAGGTGAAAAAAAAACAAAATTAAATTATCAATTCTACTAATTTTGAACAACCGAGCCATAATTTCCCGTGCAATTTTCACCCGTCTTTTTTTCGAAAATTTTTTAACATATTTTTGTTTGGTTTTTTCTTTCCTAGAAATTAAAAACTTATTAAATATCTAATGATTCTATGTTTAGAGTATGGACGTTTTTTTTTCTTTTTCTTTTATTAAAGGCACCTTGTACTTTTTTTTGCATTATCAGGAAACAAAGAGGAACGGCAACAATCAAACGGTTGTAAAAAAATAGTATGGATAAGCGTTATCAGTATTATCAAGATTAACGTAATTTGACAATCACGTTTTGAAGTTTCGTCGTGTAATTTCAATTGCGAATTTTAAGGTTAAAAATGCGAAATGTGAATTCATCGCCAAAGCACAAAAACGTCTACGAACCACAAGGACGTAATGTCGAGAAGAGGTAAACGAGTGCAGTACTGCCATTTTGACATTGTATTTAAATTCATAGACTGAAACTATTAAAGTTAGAAATGTAACTAATTAGAAATTGATAAAACAGGGAAAAAGGCTATACTATACAAGACGCTCTGACATATTTCGAAGTTCGAGATGAATCGTCTTACTTTTTCTAATTTCATCGTTTCTTCTTTTTTTTCAAACATCCGCCCATGTTCAATGTTTTGTGATATTATCAAAAAAAAAGCACCACATAAAGTCATCGTATATTACATATGTAATTGCATACCCCATCTGTCCCCTACTTCGTGTGTTGCCCTACCACAAAAATTTCGAAAACGTATTCCAAAAACGCTAGAGAAAAAAATATATCAGAGTGAAAAAAAAGGAGAAATAGTATAAGAGAGGAAAAAACCTGCGACAATATATGATTAACGTTGTTTATGCAAATTACATAACGACTGCGTACATGCAGAATCTGTAACAAATAATTGAATACCGAGGAAGCGATGGACTACTTGGTTTCTTATTTAAAAAGAAAAATCGAAATTGATAAAAATTGACAAGCGAGCCAGTATACAATTCCTCGGAAAGTCCCATCCTTTCCCATCGATCATCGACCAGCTCCCTATCAAAGACCCCTCCACATCGTCGCCATATAATTTCTAGGAATAATAAACGAATTATTATTGAATATCATGAAACAATGTGCTTCATTCTCACCCATCTTTCTCTAATTTATCACATCCTTTCGATTACAAAACTGTCCTAATGGTTAATTTTTTTTTTTTTAATAGATCGGCTTGCCGTTGTGAATACCGCATGTCCTCGAAAATGCCCTTCGACATGTTTATATATATAAATACAATCAGCTAAATATTTAACATAATTAAAAAAAAGTAAAAAAATTTTTAAGTTGGTAAAACATGCAGGAGTCAAGTTATCAAAGAAAATTTTCATTTTATCTTCATTTCCCGTTCAATTAAAATTCTAATAATAATCAATGATTTCTAATTAATCATATCTGTATCAAGTATGTAATATTTTGGTACTACATATGCAACGTTACTTATGTACCTTGAATGCAGTTCCATGACCTTGAATGCAGTTCAACGTCCCCGGACGAAGGACCAATCGTGTACCAACGCGACAGAAGTATCCCTTGCAAAATTTCACTCTCCCGAATTCATTAGTCTCATCCGATTAAGTGTTGCGTCTGATGTAATTGGCGACTTGCAAATCGATCGACCCGACAGCCCAGCAAACGATCGGCCCCGGTTCCGTCCTTTAGGCTCGCGAACGTCGAGAAACTCGAGAAGGCAACGCGATACCCAATCCTGGCCTCATGGTATTGAAACGTCCCACAGTGATTGTCGTAGGCGCGAAAGAAATTTCATGCGCGAAATTCTATTTTTGCAAACGCCGTCCCCTATAGCCTGGCAAATCTCGCGACCTTGCCCGACGTCACAGAGTGACGTTACGTATGCAGAGTGTACGTGCCGTTACGCATGTGTGCCATCGAAAAATTATACCGCTCTCTATAAATTCATTGGCGTAGTCCACGCGTGTGTCTGCGTCATTGTCAAACTTCCCATTACGTATTTACACACTTGCTCATATAGTACATTTCACCAATTTCGATAATGCCTATTGTGTAAATCGAACTGTCACCATCGTGTTAATTAAATTAATCATTCGCGTACGTAATCAAGATACAATTAAAAAATTATCTTTTACATAACAATAACAACTGTGTGATAAATTTGAATATTTACATTATCTAAATCAAATTTCATTGTACGATCGTCACTCGTGTTTATTATACATAAATTTTGTGATATAAAAAAAAATTGAAAAAAAAAATAAATTTTATTTTAATTTGTAAGTATGCTAGATTAACTTTTGCAATTAATCATTTTTCTGGATAATAAAATTGTGTTGGCGCCACTGGCCTTTTTTTTTAATATCAGACCAAAGAAAATGAATATTAAGATAATCTATTCAAAGAATGTAAAATAGCAAATCGACGGTAGCTACGCTCTTGGTGCGATAACTATCACTTTATATATTCAAAGTGGTCTGATACGGTCGAATTATTTGTCGGTCCTGTGTATCGCTCGCCCATGGCGTCGTTTAATCATGCAATGAAATCTTTAGTTTGCACGTAACGTCAATATCGCGCGGATAATCATGCCGATGGAAATTACTTTAACAATTATATGTATACATGCTCCCATCAAACTATCATTTACGTACGAATAATCACAGCACAGTGTTATCAGTAAGACATTTTAATTGAATTTGCCTATACAGCCCCGGTACTTATACACTGTACACTGTTCTAATTTACCCTGATTCCAAAAAAATAATCAAGTCAAATTTTTTATCAACGATATCAACAATGATAAAAAATTAAATTTCCAGATCCATGAACAAGATATTTATTTTTTAAGAATTTTTTATACCTTTTTTTATTCTAGAAAAACTCAAAGAGCCGCCGCCCTACCAGTAAACCTAACCGGGATGAAATCAGCCGAAGTCACCCTAATCTCACACTAAAGTTTAGGGTAGATTTGATCTGGCGGCGAGGTGGTCCAGGTGATTCGTGCCCAGTCACCGAGACGAATCATCATGGAAAGTCCTTCTGTCATTTCGTGAATGAGGACCACCGAGCATAGGCACGCTTCGACATTATTCTATGTGAACGTCGAAGTGACTGACGAAGTCACTCAGGAAATGACTGACGAAGTGACTTGCCTGCATTCGTTACGAAAAACCATAGAGCTTCTTGTATCAGTTATATACATGTATGTACATCCATACGTGGACAGGTAGGTAACTACTAAACTACAGGTAGCTTCTACTCGACTAAATGTACATTTAAACGCACTAGTGTTTTCCATGCTGAGGGTATCGCGTGAAATCAATCACTATGGCTGCTGCTCGTTCATCAGGATCCTAGTACAGTCATTTATCTCGCGTGACTGCCGACCAGTTGCGATATCATCAATTACAGGTACCGCACGACGGATTTTCATGGATAGAATGGCTCTTGGATATTTGGATGCTGTTAAATATTATCACGTGATAATTGTATTGATAAATTGCTGCAGAGAAAAATTTTGAAATTTTATTGTCACGATTAGAAATTTTATTCATTTGATTAGAATAATTCTATTCTTGATATAATAATATTAGAATGCATTTTGATGTATTTATCATTGTCATTATCAGCATTATACTAAACACCAAAATTTTATTTTTATTTTACATTTGATATGAGGAATTTCTTTGCGTATCTCTTATCACATTATATTCTCGTGAATGAGAAAAGTTTAGAAATTATGTGTGGATACAAAAATTATAAGTGAATCGTCTACGTATAAAATTATTCAATTTGTATTGCCGATCGTACTGATAGATAAGGTGCCGTTTCAATTATGTGAAGTTGGCCACGACTGACTGCATCTCTACGTGAACTTCATACCAATGTCTTTCGCTTTCTTGAGAGAAAGCCCAGAGGCGTCTTAACAACATTGAGATTAATTTTCATCAAACGACGTATTTCGCATCGTTAGATTCACTCATGGTTCAATTACACGTGTCAAGATCAAATGATGACCCAGCACTAATTCGAAGTGAGGACAACGCTCGTATGGTATAACGCTTATAAGAGTTATGTAACACGAATGCAAATTAATTACCAGTAGTATAAAACGGTCCAAAAATAATTTTGTACTGTATTACAAAAATTATATTTTGTAATAAAAAATGTATGTAATTAATTATATTTTATTTTTTAATCTTTTCCCTTGCCTTTAAAATTGTCTCTCATGAAAAAGTCAAGCGATTTCATCTGAGGTAGTTCGTTATCTTCGCTTCACCCACTTGCTCTTCTCTAGATGCTTTACATTTTTTAAATGTAGAATTGCCTCTCTTTACAGTCAAAGAGGGCTGATACCCTATGCTGTTATATTATAATGTAACAATTCGAGTGACAAGATCTGCTTCAAGTCGAGCAAAGTCAAGTATAAAGTCTCGTCTCGACTGTACCATCTCGGATGCTGGGCGGCGCGTGACTGAGCTCGAGAGATAATTTTCAATTATTCAAATAAGCGAAAGATGCGAGAACTCGATAGGGTTGAGATGTCCTCGGCCGACGCACTCCGGTGGTCTTGAAAAGTGCGACGCATCCGTGTATCACGTAATGTTCTAGATCTCTTTGAACGTTTAAAAGTTTCAGGCCGATGGCAGCTGCGGTATGTTAGTGTTCTAAATGGAGTCAAATGAATTTTTCTTTTTTTTTTTACTCATCCCGAAAACAACACGGTTTGCGTACCAACTCTTGTTTCAGAGTGCAACTTATTTTTTCTTTACTAGAGTCGTTAAAAGTTCTTTCAGTAATACCACGAAGTGTACTTAAAATTTTCTTGCTAAACACTTCCAAGAATTCACTGATAATATTAGAAGAGTTTAGACGCGCGATAAATCTGATAAATTTATATGTGTAAGCAAATTCTAATAGTGTAAGTCTCAGATCATTAGCCGATATTTGCATAATATCTAGTTTATACATAAATATTAAATATTTACCTGAGGACACAGTGACCATATTATTTTTATAAACTTTTTTCAGTATTGTCTTGAACGCAGGATGCAGGCGAGTGCATCCAATGCGGCATTTCGTTACATAACGTACTATATGTTAAAAGGTGAGTCCCTCTACATGCTCTATTTTCTATTTACACAGTAACCTTATACGTATCGTGGGGATTTATTCCGCATTGTATTCAGATGAGAAACGAAGAAGATGCAAAGCGTTGATAAGTGAGACATTCCACAAGGAGGATCTTCGATTACTTCTTATTCCTCGCGCAGCCAAATACGCCGTCGTATCGTCCTCCGCTTTTATCTTAATTTAAATTCTCATCACAAGATAAACTCAAGACGATCAATGAAGTACAGCGCCCATTGACACTGCGGCATTTAAGCGAAGCACTCTTTTCCCAAAGTGCAGCTACTCAAATAGCGTGCAACAGTTTTTACTTCAACTTCCCATCACGCTGCGTTCTGTCTTTTTTTTCAAATTTGTTTTCTACTCAGGCAAGTAGCGAGACCCAACAGACCGAAATCTTTCTTACGTAATAGCAGCGCCACGAGACAGACAAAGTAACCAAGAAGGCCTATACCACGTGAGTAATAATATCGTTAATATTTATTTCGCTTACGCACCATCTAGCGAGCCGATAGTTAACGAATTTGTTACACAACTTAAAAATTAAATACACACGTATAACCTCCAGTCGTTGATAATCATTCGAGTGAGGTAGTCCGACTTCCTTTTACTGAATTTCTGAATCATCACATCACGTAATATCTATATGTAGAAAGTTAAGCCACGTGCACTGACGCGCACGAGTGCGAAGATATTCCAACCTGAAAATTTCACCTAGTCTGTATGAAAGTCACGATAATATCAAGTGGCGAACCCTCTTTGGAGCGTCATCAAAGCTATTGTAAGTTATTTTGGTACGGGTAAGGGATGCAAAAAATCTTACGGTCTATTTATAAACGAACGAAGCTACGAACGTCGTGCGTGCGCAGCCTGCACGCCTGGACGTCACCGCAATGGCGGCTCTGGCGAGTCTGTCAAGGCAATTCTCTGTATTTTCGCGAAATATTCGCGATGTCGCACGCAATTACGGTACACGTGCTCGTGTCAGTGGTTTATCTAGATGGAGAACTAGCGCTGGATTACTCGTTACGGGCTCGATAGCCTTCGTTTTGCTACAAAAGTATTCAAGACTGAATACCGTTCACGCTTTGAAGACGCGAAAGGTACGTAGTTAACCTTCTTTGTAATGTCAACTCGTCATTCAGGCTACAAATTGGATGACGGTTATTCAGTGTACAGTTATTCAGTCAACACTTTGCACCAATCTGCACCTTTACTGTCATCCACTACAGTATCTCTTTTCACGGTATCTCGGGTTGCGCCGTTTAAACCGCGCACACTACTGCATTATGGGTCTAATGTTTTTGGAAATGGTTTTT
Organism: Calameuta haemorrhoidalis; assembly: GCA_031763665.1. Taxonomy (NCBI): domain Eukaryota; kingdom Metazoa; phylum Arthropoda; class Insecta; order Hymenoptera; family Cephidae; genus Calameuta; species Calameuta haemorrhoidalis. The sequence goes on from JARPRH010000358.1 coordinate 2,643,060, forward strand.
ACACCGCGTTGCTGGATACCGCAGTGTTTTCCTGTTAGGCACAGATCCCACCCTAATTTTGATAAGAATGACCTTACAGCGATATACTCGTTATGATTTTGGTGAGGGAGCTACTTGTGTATATATTTCGTCGGAAGTTGCTGTATTGATTTATAGGCTACGAGGGAGGACTGCGCTCCTGCTGATGAAACGAAACTGCGGAAATTAAGGAGCGTAGAATTTATTTTCATAAGCATGCAGGAAGAATTTAATTTTTATTTTATAGGACTATCCCCGGTATATTACTATTGAACGAAAATCAGAGAGAAAACGCGTAAAAACCAAAGAAAGCTTTAATTATAATACTAAACAGACATCGGCGCATTTTCGAAAAAGTTTACACTGCGCCGCTTTACACACGTTGTTATGTCTGCTCGGTGTATTTTTTTACTGGGACAGGATTGTAACTTATTCTTGGAGTCATCTCCTCGTCGCTTTACGGTGAGATACAGGGGTTGAAGGAAGCCATTAATTTTATTTTATCTGAATTTAATAAAACACCGAGGACCATCAACACCCTAGCATAGACTTAGATCTCAAGATAATAACTGGTGTAATGTTTCTTATGGGAATTCGATTTCGAGTAAAAGATTACCATATACCTTTACGACATTTTTATATTTATCCTTTCACTTAATTTCGCTCTCATGGTATAATAGTGCCGTTCTTAAACTACTTACCGATAAGTCATATATGACTTCGAATTTTATCGTCCTGCAACGGATGCTTATTTTTTCACCGTGTAAAAGCCCACATATAAAGTGCAGCAAAGCAAACAAGTCAAATTTACATCCTTTCCATATTAGACGTATTGTTTGCCCCTGAAAATGAAGAATTTCCTCCATAAATCAAACTGTAATCCGAAAATAGAACTAACAGAGTCAAAAATAAATCAGTCGAACCAATGTCGAGGTCACTTTTCGAATCCAAGGCGATATTCTCGCATATGAAAAAAAAAATTGAAATAGAAAAATCAAACTAGTCTCAAAACCTCATAGCCAAATTTCATCCTACAAGCCCAAGAAACTACCAACATTATTTTTAGCATACATATCAGCACCTGGCACATACCCTGTGTCCAAATCGAATCTTCATAACGACTAAAAAAAATTTAATACTCCCCAGACTTTGATCTCATCCACAAAATCCTAATATGAATTCGAGATCCCGTGCGTGTGACAAAAACCATCCAACCCTGCATCTTTAAAAAACTTAATTATATAAAATCACTGAGTGGGTACCTTCCACCATGAATTAATGTAATATGTATGTACAGGGTGTCTCTCAATGGCCGAACACCATAAATATCCCTAGTATACAATTCTCGAAACGTCTCGTGGACAGTGGTCAGACCCCCTATAGCGTCGGCACCTTTCCTTCCATCTCACCACTTTCTTCGTACTCGTACACTCTCTCACACGATACAAGAATTTTTTTTATTAAGGTACCACCCGTGTCCAGAACGCAAAGGCACAATTTTGGGGAACGGCTTCATGCAAGAATTTATTTACGAGGTATGTATGGGGAAGAGTAGTATATGGGATCCCATGAAATTTCCTGCCCCATAATCGAGTAAACTTGCGCACTTGACACGCTACGTAAATAAGTAACGTAAATGCCTAGACTATATCTACACCTATATATTTATCAAGGTCGCCGGATAAATCATACCGATACGTTCCTGGCACATTGATAATTACACGTCAGGGCCGCACATACGAGAGTCGCGCAATTCCTCTATCCAGCACATATCCTCGTACGTGGTTTCCGTCGGGACGGACTAGCTGTCAGGAGAGAATCTCATGCGAGAGACAACGTGGAGACTTTGTGTATATAGAAGTTAAATATTTCCATATACTTACCAGTATTTATCGTGAAGTCGCTCGCATGTGTATCAGCACCTATGCATTCTGTATGTATCTTGGAATATTCTTATCAATAACTCCGTGAAATACTGAGCACTCTATCGTGGACCACACGCGGCTCTAATGCAAAGATAAACGCGTCTTCGACCCTCCTCTCGCGTTTCTGCTCTCTGAGTGGAATATGGGAAACGTGAAATATATCCGGAGAACTACAGAAACACAACTTAGACGGGTCTCTATTGTGACAATACCTTTAGGGTTACTCATGCAAGGATCAACGTACTCGCAGCATCCCCGAATAACAAGAGATCAGAAAAGGCTCCTCACGATTTTTTAGATACGTATACTATAGTTATACTTACATAGTGTACTAATGTGCATTGTGTGTATACATGTATATATGTATCTACCTACCTTAGTGATCTGCTGGACCAAACGTTTTGCCGACTTAGGCATATCTCATTTTTTATGCCCTGTCAAAACTTTTTTATAGATCGACCACCCCGGGAGCGATGTTCGGGATTCACGGGGGTCGCGATCCCTAATTTTTGTTTGCGATATTTTTTCTTCTCTTTTTACTTCTCTTGAACATTGCCCGTATGCGCTGCTATGCATCTGTATATCTAGATCGTTGAATAGGGTGCGAGTAAAACGATCAGAGATCTTGGAAATATTGTTAATCAGTGTAATCGACCCGCGGTGAGAGACGAAGAACAAAATATCTTGGTCTTGTGAGTAAATGCAGTGTCTGGATTATCTTGAATCAAATGAAATTACTCCATGCGCTTAATGAGATGTATCTGAAATTCCTGAAATGGCTTGGTGAGCAAACGCATTTCTCAGACTTCACGTTACTTCTTCTTCTATGCTGACAGTCTAGCACGTGGAACACTTATCGTTAGATAACAAACTTAAACAAGGTCGCAGTTCGAAATTGACTTACCGACTATTTTTATTGTTAATATATCCCTATACGGTATACACTCAGAATGCAGACAATTAAAATTAAAAAAAAATTCATATCATAGATATTGATTCATGCATTTCTTTATAAAATTATTAATTGTCTATCGTGAAGACAGATTTGAAAGTACTTTTTATTTTTTAAATAAATTTGAATATTTTTATACGTTATGTCAAAATCAAGTTTTTTATCCCAAAATCCTATAGGACACCCTGTAGACACAGAAAAGTTGAATTTGAAAAAAAAAAAATCTCATACACAGTTAAAATTTAATCATTCCTCCGTAAGCGAATCTAATTTAAAAAAAAAACAGTAGCCTAATTATGATTCAGTGAAACAGTATAAAAGCAGCACAGATAATATTCTAGGAAGTCATGGAATATCATTCCCATCGTTTTGAAGATCTTAATGTCGTGAACATCAATGCTATCGCGTGTCGCGAAGTATTTCCCGCGAACTCCTGTGCGCTCTTCCCACGCGTCTCGACGCCTATAAAAGCAATTGCATGCGACGCTCGCGGACCGTTTAGCGTCATTGTCTATGCACGAGAGGCATCACGCTTGCGATATTATTCGATTAGACTGCCAATTGCGATACTTATGTAAATGTGAATAAAAATGAAATCTCAATGGATGCAATCCATAAGCTTATGGACAGTCGCGTGTGGGTGGTAAAGATCGTAAAACCACTCAGGTGATGAAGCCTCGAAGAAGAAGAAGAAGAAGAAGAAAAGAGCCGAGACGCACATCCACAAGAGGACGTACGTGAAATGAAATGGAATAAACGTGTTGCACTGATTTAGAATCGGCTGCGTCCTAATTGGCCCGAGGTATAAATC
>JARPRH010000358.1:2705316-2718296 GCA_031763665.1 Calameuta haemorrhoidalis
TTATTCTTTTCCCTATGTCTCTTAACATAATGCAATTCCATCTTATTGCTGATTCCATATGCCTTTATATTTTCGTTGTCATTAGTTAATTTAACATCTTGAAAACAAATGTGATATTTCTTCCAAATGTGTTTCCAACTAATCTTTTTCTTCACGTGCTCCCTCCTCAGTGCCAGATTCGTGTGCCGTTTGATGGCCTTCTTCAAATCAAGGACTGTAGTATTGTTTGGAGGTACCTATATTATAAGTAAGAGGAACATTCAAAAGTCAATAGTTAAGGACATTGGCACTGCCGAAAAATCAGTAATAATGCGAATTCTTTCTGTATAAATCCAACGATACGTAACTAATATGCGACGGAATAATAATTACCACAATAGCAAGTTTTGGCAGTTCTCCACGATTTAAATATAACGTTATTGCTTGACCCTGTGTAACCGCCGTTTGGGCCTTGATCTCTTCAACCGTAACATCTCGTGGTAACCCGCATAATAATGGATCACTCTCGATGATTTTGTCAATAGCTTCCTTAGTCAATTTTACAAGTTCTTCGTGACTAAATTCTACATTTCCCATTTCGAGTTTTTCATCATTGGATCCAAGGCGTTGCTGCGCCTCATTTGCTTCGTCCATTCCTAAATATACCTAAAATTCCATCAATCTTCCATGTAGAGAAGTTGCTTATACATAGCAATTCTAAAAATATCTTTATTAAACTAGCCAAAGCCCTAATATATATTCATATAACTATTACACAAAAGCTTTTTGTTGTTCGTCATAAACCACTGCAATGCTTAATGGAAATATTTAACCAAGTTATAAAATGCCTATCAAACAAGTAGCTAAATTTAATGTTTCCCAGTTCTACAAGTTCGTGCGACCAATCTTATTTGAATGAGTCATACGTTGCATAGCGATGAAGCAGTCGGCGTCGCGTCGTATATACAATAAATTCACGAGAACCGCAATTATTTTGAGCATCATATATCCAGACACCTTGTAGAAAATAATACGAGGTTAAGCGGTGTAGAAGAAAATAATGGAGTACGGTTTTACAGTGGTTACCGATCACGAAGCTGTGTGGCTTCGTAGTGTAATTGCTGGACGACGAGAGGGGAGTTTACACCTGTGTTCGTTTCCGAGTATGCATATATTGCGACGTACTAGTATGTATACAGTTTATCGATGATCTTAGCAATCTTACTCATCGGTCATGAGTTCCTCCAGTTTTCGGCCGTGAACCCAAGCTGGTGGCCAACTTGGGTTGGCGCGCGATTGTCGCGGCTGTCGGCTGATGGCCTATGTCCGCTCAATTTCCTTTCGCCGCGATGAAAATAAACTAGGCGCGCTCACAGACTATTTTGCGCATTCGTACGACATTGCTGCTTTCTGATTCTTCACTAGCAGCATTTTATGCTATCAGATTTTATATTACTCGCTGCATACAGTCGAAGTATATGCATACTTACTGCTGGGAATACCAGAAAGAAATATTGCGACAACTCTACATACTGCTGCTTGTTAAGATACTATACTATAAGCGTCTAGCACGCTTTAAGAAATCAAAATAAAAGGTTAATCGAGTGGTGTCGCAGTAAAAAAAGCATTAATTTTCTAATGCTGCTTACCTGAGGTATATAAAGTAATACCGTTCAATTCGTAGGGTGAAAATCAAATGATGGATATGATTATCCAGTAATGAAAGGTTATGTTTGCTGCATCATTTCTGCGAGGATAAATGGCGAGTACGTTGAGTAGGTGATCGATTGCTGATATAGACGAGGAACGTTACAGCGCTAGTGGTGATTTTGACAAGAAAGCAAAAAGACAACTCGAATGATATTGCTCGTAATCGAAGCGTAATGGCGGAGAGGGCTCGGATTGGCAGTAGAGTCGGTGGTCGCTACGGCTTGTTGGTCGGTGCGCCAGTACCAGTACGTAAGCGTCTAGGTAAGCGAGCGCAGCCACCTAGCATACGATCACTTTGGGTTTGACAATACGCGCGTATTTCGCGGCCGTCAACGGAGCCAAGCGAGACCTACCGAAGTTAACCGAAGTCTTGCAAGTTCCGTGTGTTGAGTGTTCGTTGGTGTACGGTTGGTGCGCCTCGGCTGGGCAAAATCGCGTAAAATGGAAACAGAATTTCGCTGCGAGGTGAAGGTTGGCCGTTGACGAGAAGTGAACATGGGAAGGTCCAAATTCCCCGGTAAGCCGCCAAAGACGGTCACCAGGAAACGAATCAAGGTGCTCGGTCGGCCTGAGCCAACCCAAAGCGATTCGGTAACCGTCGCCGAGAACATCTACTACGGACTTTCCCTGTTCAACGAAACATTTGGTGACAACGAAAAGGTAAATCGCACTTGCGTTGCGGCTCGCGCGTTTCGCGGACGCCCCGAGCATTTACGTGCTAGCCTGGCGTGACTTTTTCTCACTCGCTGGACAGTTTGTTTGTGTTTGCGGGCATCCGTGAGACGCATACGGCGCCGATTTGATTGCAAGAAAAACTGAGATTTGGCTGTCTAACGAAGGTTAACCCGTTAGAAGGGAGTTATAGTCTCGAAGTGGTAGATATGTGCTCTCTGTACTGACATATTTTAACTCCGGCAAATGTCAATGACTCGATGGAACCTCCTTTTTCTTCATTTCGAATATATGCTTTTGAAGGATCATAACCTCTACGCCATCTGCGCAATTTAGTACGACTAAATAGTAATAGACTTGTAGTTTAGAGTCTGGATAGTCCGTTCTTTGACCTAAGATAGAAACTGATATTTTTAATCTTTGTATCAAAAGAGTTTATATTTATTTTCATTCAGAAAATATATACATGGAGATAGCTCTTGGTTTGCATTCGATGAATGTAGTACTGGTTTTGGAATAAGATAAATTTATAATTGTCTACATGAGCAAAAGTACTAAACTTAGATGCTCTAGATTATGAATGAAATAATTGATGCATGATTGATGTTGAATATATTTTTTCTAAATACATACATGGTATGAATGTGCAGTTATATGTACATGTATAATCCAAATATTAAATCGGGAATTACATGTTTTAAGTTTTGTAATGTTTATTCTCAATTTTACCTTTTACGCAATTTTCTACTCTGAAATTTTGTATAAAAAGATTTACATTCTAAAAATTACAAGTTATGAACAATCTTTATTCAATGTAACTGTGGGAATGTTTTACTCTTTTGATTATCAATCATATAGTGGAAACTAATAACCATTAAATTTCAAAATAAAATATGCATTTATAAAACAATGTATCAGAAATATACTATTGTTTTAGTCTAATTGATATTTTGCATGATGTTAATAGTTATTATTGCGTATACAATTTATTTATAGCACTTTGATTAAGTTTTGTAAATGCAAACCCATACAAGGTTATACTGTTTCAGGAACATCCACCATTCCATGGTTTTAGCAGTAAAGAGGCTAAACTTTCTGTATCTTATGTAAAAACACAGCAACGTGATACAGAGAATACCGTTGCTAATTTACCCCCGTCTGCAAATAAAAATCAGCCTTCCAAGTGCAGTAGTAAAAAGGAGACTGCAAATATTAAAAATTCCTCATCCGATGCTGAGAACTTCAAGAGCAATGTCCACGATGAGACTAATTTGATAAAAATTGAAGCTACTAAAAACAATGCAGCGATAGTAAATCTTAAAGAGGCTACTAAAGGTCTTAGAGCTAGAGACAATAAACATACCAAGAGTGTAGGGACTTCGAATTTGGTAAAAACTCCAGTGTTAAAATCAGTGAACAATATATTAGATCGTCACCAACGAACTAGACAATTGCGAAACAGTACTGCAAAGAGATTACTTCAGAGGGCAAAATCGAATAACAGTAGTAATGCACGTAATGGTACAGTGCAATCTGTGGATAAATCTGGTGATAAATCTGGTGCTGTAAGAAAGTTTGTTTTGCCAGTACGCAGTGCGCATTCTTCGAGAGTAATCAAACCAAATAAAAGGTTTATTGAGGAACTAGAACAGACTGTTGGATTAGAACACAGTGAGAATGAAAACGGTAAGCATGCAAAAAAAGCGAAAATCGCTACAGGAAAATTGGGCAGCCATGACGCGAAAGTCGAGGAAGAGAACACCAATCTGCTGACCGTCAATTTGTCAGAAAAGGAAGCGAGAAAATCGAAAAAGCTCATTCCGAGTATGATACCGAATGTCGAAGGTCTAAGTCCCAGCGCTAATTGTATAGAAAAGTCAATAAATTCTGCTCATGGATCTACAATTGCACAAAGCGAATCAAAAAAATCGCAACAGTTGTTGAATAAAGGTAAAGCGGCAAATAAAACGAGCCACAGTTCAAATTATGCGAATAGAGATGTCTCGCAAAAAGTTGCAGCTTCGGTTGCCACGTCTCAGAATACAAGCCACGCAAAATCCTTTATTCCCACAAACCACAAACAGATCCCTGTTCCTATAAAAGTTCTTCCGGATTCCAATGTTCCGATTTCCGAGTCTTCCAGAGTTCAAACAAGATCAGGAACTCTCGGCGAAGCATCCAGTTCCCTAAGTGTCCAGAACAACGCTGAATCTCCTCCAGAACCTAACGAAGCGTTACATAAACTGGATGAAAAACTACATGAAAGTACTGCTGTCGAAGAAGTCATTGATGAAAAAATTGACAAGACTAACGAACCTGTGAACACGTCGAACAATTTTGATAACTTCGATACGGAAAGCACGTTGTCTGAAAGTGGAAGTGAACACAGTGATCACACCGAGGATGAACAATCCGAATGGACGGGAATGAAATTAAATGGAGGTAAAGTTATTTTGAGGAAGGCAAGGTTGAAGCTGGACAACAAAAGCTTGGGAGGAACAGAAGGACCATTCTCAACAACTAATTCACACAATGGTTCCAGTGGAAATTCAAATCCGGGTACGTTACACAGAATTCAATTGAATCATCCTTTATTTATGCACTTACAGTATGCACCTAATAGGTGTAGTAAATCATGGATTACTACCATTTACATTCCACATAAATTGTAATATAATTTTACGATATCCTAGAATATAAATGCATTTTGTAGGATTAGCTGGCACCGTGAAATGTGGCGTCTGCGGGGCAGTGCGCTTTTACCGATTTGTGAAACAGGCACGCAAATTCGGTATACATAGCTGTGAATCCTGTAGAAAATTTATCAGTAAAATGATAAAGCGTCAAGCGTGTGCCAAGTCGACGAACAGTACTCTCCCGATTCTTCAGTGTCACAAAGGGGATGGCTTGTGTCTGGTGCCACCCGTTGTCAGAAGTCAACAGTGGAATCTCATGAGATGCGTGTACAAGGCGCGGTGTCCAGCATGCTGGCTCAAGATGTGTTTAAAGTGTTACAATATGCCTTCGTCACTTAGAACAGGTTTGAATGCTCTGTTACCACCGCTAATGAGAGATCCCATAACAATTTCATTGCCGCTAAGTCAAGAGGATAACGATGGACAGGGGCAAAAACTGACTGGTTGCAAAATCGGTTGGCCTGCCGAAGATAGTTTAGAGCGAAACTTATTTAAGTCTGCCATAAGCTGGAGTGGTATTGATATAGGACAAAAACCAGGTTATCAATCTACCGCCGTGGGTCTGTTAGGAAAAAAATTAGACAAATGTAAGAGCATTAAGCGTTTATCGATTTGATACTTTAAGTAGAATACTGTTGGAATCTATCAAAGTATAATATTGTTATCACTTTGCAGTCGATTACGCTATACCTATATCGCCGAATAAGAAGAGAAAAAAAGATAATAGGATAAAGGTTCGCAAGAAACTGAAAAATCCTTCTGTCGTACCGCCACTTATTAATCAAGTCTCACAATTTGCTAGACAAAGAGTTGAGTTAAAGGGACCTCGTGTTAAACACGTCTGCAGAAGTGCCAGTGTAGCTCTTGGTCAACCAGTTGCGACTTTTCCTTCTATCGATGGGAAAGAGGACAGTAGCGAACTTGGTAAGAACATTCCAAAAGCATCCAGGGAAGGAGAGAAGGTGGATAAAAGAGATGAAAATGCGAAGGATAAAGAATTACCTAAAGGTACCTTAGCTAATCAGGAGGATAATACGAATATTGCTAATAGCACGATTCAGCAGACTTATCCAAAAAGAGGCAAGCCAGGCTCACAGCAATTAGTTTCAGCATCGAATCTCTCAATGGTAAAGCATCATTTAGGGCTGTTATTTTTCATTCATTTTATATATAGGTCATTTATCATAATTAATCCTTTCACATTACTAGGCGCGTTCTTTATCTAAGCCAAGCATGGAGAGTATTCATACGATATCAATAGATTTTTGGGAACAGTATGATCCTGCGGAGGTTGGAACCAAAGGCTTCGCATTGATTGGCTCTGAACTTTTTCACATTCCTGCTATTTGCTATCTGTGTGGCAGTGCTGGAAAAGAACCGGTAAATTTACATTGAATCTATTCAATTGAAATATATCCTAAGACATACACGAGTTTTCCAATTATGCTCCTTTTTTTTCAGCTAATCCATTGTCAGTGCTGTTGCGAACCATATCATGCCTTCTGCTTGGAACCCAGCGAATGGAACGCTTGTGCTCAACCCAATTGGTGCTGTCCCCGCTGTACTATCTGTCAATCATGCCACCTTAGGTCTGGTCCGAAATTATCTTGTATTCGCTGTCGTCAATCCTTTCATCACTCGTGCTTGTCAAAGTCTGGCGTTAGTGCGAGACTATACAGTCCTGACAGACCTTACGTGTGCCAGAGTTGCGTTAAGTGTAAGAGCTGTGGCAGTGAGGGCGTCAATGTTCACGTGGGGAATTTACCGCTGTGTTCCATGTGCTTTAAGCTAAGACAACAAGGAAATTATTGCCCCCTCTGTCAGAGATGTTACAATGAAAATGACTTCGACACTAAGGTAAAAATATCAAGAGTATTATAAGTTATATATTTTTTAACAAAAAATTTACAACGTTATTAGAACTTTGTTTGGAGTAATCATTTATCTTATGTAGGTTCGGTATGGTATTATCTTTTTACAGATGATGGAGTGTAATGATTGTTCCTGTTGGGTACATGCTCGTTGCGAAGGATTGTCCGATGAACGATATCAGATTCTCAGTTATCTACCGGACTCAATAGAGTTCACCTGTCGCCAATGTTCCCCAAATCCAAATTCCCTTTGGAGAAACGCCATCGAGTCTGAGCTGAAAGCTGGTTTCATAGCGGTAATAAAGTCACTCAGTAAAAATCGTAAAGCCTGCGCAGCTTTAAAATGGAGCCCTCGTAAGGAGTGTCTCTGTAGGCCAATAACAAGTGTTAGGAAGTTGGATTTTTCCGACGAAAGGCTCGAAGTTTGTGTTGCGAATAGTAAAGAAAATGGTAACCCCGAAGAATCTGAGGATTGCAATAGCGAAAAATTCATTGACAACGAGTCTAACTTAAGCGTTAATTCGAAAACAGAACAATTGAGTAAGTCTGACCTCGAATTGGAAGAACAGCAAACCGATGGTCCAAGAAGAGGTTTAAGACGGCTCAGACAAAAGTTTCATCTAAAAGAGTGTTCCGTTAGGGTGAAAAATTGCATTCCTAAAGACGGTCACGACATCGAGGGGAAGGATACTCCCAATCAAGAATCTCTCAATGGAAACCTTACTGATAGTACTAAGGAGTGCCTTTGTTTAGAACAGCAAATCATCGCTCGACCATCCCCAACGTTAATGTCAGTAAAACGAAAAGTGAACGGTAATGAATATGGTTCCCTGTCGCAATTTCACTGCGACATGGAGCACGTGATTAATCGAACCGGAAGTCAGGACTTGATAGAGGCTTATCATAAAACTTTGCAAGAAGTTTTTCCTTGGTTCGACCCTAAACACTCTAAGATCAATTCAGGCACTGGCGGAATGTCAACGCCAACCAAACAAACGTACAAAGACCTGGACACGACGGTAACGAAGCTCGATGATTCCATTTTGGAGACTTGGAAGGAGGAAGTTTTAAAGGCGCCTAAAGCCATCGCCGCCAAGACTGGAAATTTATACCACAACGTACACGTCGAGGACAGTAGATCATGTTGTCTTTGTAAAGGGCTTGGTGATGGTCAGGAAACGAAGGAAGGTCGGCTCTTATATTGTGGACAAAATGAGTGGGTCCATTCGAATTGTGCCCTTTGGTCGAATGAGGTCTTCGAAGAAATTGATGGCTCCTTGCAAAACGTTCACAGTGCTATTTCAAGAGGTCGTTTGATTCGTTGCACCGAGTGTGGCAAGAAAGGTGCCAGTGTGGGTTGCTGCTCAAAAAATTGTAGCAGTACCTTCCACTATCCGTGCGCGAGAACGATTGGACTTGCGTTCAATGACGACAAAACAGTATTTTGCTCCTTGCATTTAGCCAATTGCGTTCAGAAGACACCACAGAGCGAGATGGACTTTGGTTTAAAGAGGCCGGTTTATGTTGAGCTTGATCGTAAGAAGAAAAAATATGCAGAACCTAAGAAAGCTAAAGTAATGATTGGATCTCTGACGATCGATTGCTTGGGTACAATCGTACCGGAATTTTCAGACACTGTGGACAAAATTATACCCAGCGATTATAAATGTACAAGACTTTACTGGTCCACTGTGAACCCATTAAAAATTGTACGTTATTATATACGAACGTACGTGCAAGTTTACGTGCCGGATGTTAGTCCCGATTTGGAAAACAACGTTACTGTTGATCATTCCAAAGAGCGAGAAAGAGAAGATGAAATACTGGACCGTCAAAAGCTAGAACAACTGGCTGTTAAACAAACTTTGGATGCGCTCATAGATTCTGTGTGTAATAAAGAAGTCGATGAAAACTTGGCGGAACAAAATAACACGGATCTTTTGCCGCCTGAATTGAAGGAAGCAATATTTGAGGATTTACCCCATGGTCTACTGGATGATATCTCTATACAGGATATCTTCCAGAAGACTACATATGAGGATTTCTTAGCTATGGATTTAAAAAATGATGCAAGTTTTGGCTCAGATCTTTTAAAGGATGACATACTAACGTCCGAAGTCGAAGAAATCATAAAGCTTCCTGAAAATAAAGTTGCGAAAATGGATCCGTCTATGCCTGAACTAGGAGCGCAAAACGATTTTTGGTTACATCTAGAGACGAAAAGCTCTGTTCAGGATCTAATGGACGACTTGTTTAATTCGAAAAATCAAAAACTTGGAGGTAGAGAATTAAAAAGATCAAAGTCTGAGGTAATATCCAACAGTTCTGTTATTCTCGGTGGCCAAAGGCATCATCAACGATCCTGCAGTTTAACTTGGAGTTGCAAATTAGATGGCACGTACGGACCTACGGTGAAAAGGAGAAAGTTACCAAGGAATTCACTCCCTACAAGAACAGCTGAAAATGTCATGATGATGGATTCGCAAAACGATCGCACGTCGATGCTTCACGAGCTAAGAATTCCAGAAAGTATTATGCTCACAGTAGGCAGGAGCAACACACCTGGCATAATTTCGGATTCTGTTCGTGAACTGAAATGTTGCATCGAAGATTCTAATGGCATTAATCGTCGTGCTATTCCTCCAAGAGACGATACCAAGGAACACAAGAGACTCTTATGGCACACAAGACAACAGCCAAGAATTTTACAAGTCGATGGGCCTGCTGATCCAAGCAGCGCCAGCGAATGCAGCTCTCCAGAATACAACGCAGAAGAGAGGCTGCCCGCCCTACGGAGGACAGAAGGAGCAACGATTCCCCAGTTAGACGGCGTGAGTGATGACAGCTTGTTCGACGCCAGTTCCAACACTGACATTAACCTTAAAGGAAATACTGACTCCAAATGCAAAAGGCCCAACAGCAAAGACTCTACGAATCCAACGACAAAGTACGTCTTCAAAATTCCCCAATTAGATGGAGCAGATGATATCTCAAGCGACGACGAGTGTATATCACCGGAACACATAGCTGATGAGCGAATGATGTCCATCCCAAAATATACACCCACAATGGACCCCGCAGGTGGACCAGTCACATGCAAGAGATGTCAATGTACCTATAGAACTCAGGACAGCTATAATAGACACTTGGGAACATGTGATATCATGACAACGAGTGATAGTGATTCGGAAACCATGGATAATAAACTGGCATCACCTGACTCCAGGTTTTCACCAAGCATTGGTTCCATGTCGCCACAATTCATCACGATGTCACCATCAGAGGGACATACACTTTCATCCGAATATTCGGACATTCAAGCCACATCACCTATAGAAGCTTCGGTTCCTTCACCTCATCCTGGAATCCAGATTGAGCCAATAGCCCAGGCGATCATCACGCCGCAGATTCATACTCACGCTACTGTGGAAACTGTCCATCAAACAGTATTAACATCTAACGATATGATCGTACAAACGCAGTATACTAGGACAACCACAACTCTACCAAATGCTACAGTATTACCCCAAGAGAGTACAGTACAGATTACCGAAATAACTGATCCACCTTCAGTTTCAAGTGACTCCAGTATTAATCAGAGCGTGATAAACATACCGTTAACGTCCCCGGATAGTGCAAGTTCACAAACCATCCCCAGTCCGCAGATATCACCGACATTCTCATCTACAGGTGTTCAAACTATGATCAACGAGACATCCCAACCGAATATGCCATCAGTGAAAATCGCCAAGCCGAAATCACCACGTGCTCCAAGACCAAAAGCCAAGGGTATCAAGCCGCACATTTTGCGTAACTCCATACAACCACATGCGGGACACGTGAGATTTCAGCCGATGCAAAACAACGCTCCTGTCATTCAGATTCATCAGGCTCAAAGGCCTCCTGGACCGACGGTCATCCTGCAACAAGTTGCTTCTCCGAATATTATGTCAGCTTATGTAGAAACGTTACAGCAGCAGTCTGGACAGAATTTACAGTACATAGCAACGATAGGAGGACAGCACGAGGCCGGTTTTAAGCCCCAGTTCATAGCAGCCAATCAATTAGTACCTGGAGCCTACATACAAGCATCGTCCGATAATCTTTTAACTCTGCAAAATGGAGGAATTTCAGTATTGCCAAGCGTGCAGATCGCCCAACCTCAACCAACTGTATTAGGCACTATCATCCAGCAGCAGCCTAGTGCGATTCAATGCGGCGTTATTTCATCCGAGCAGCTAGTACTTAGTTCAACACCAGCACTGGAAATGTTCACGGACTCCACAGGCAGCATGTTTGTCTCGAGTCAGCCCATGTACTACGGACTTGAAACTATCGTCAGCAACACAGTCATGTCCTCCAGTCAATTTATGGCAGGCGCAGTGCCGCAAGTATTAGCAAGCAGCTATCAAACCACGACTCAAGTATTCCAGGCTTCTAAGCTCATGGAACCTATTGTTGACGTCCAGGCAGTACCGACGGTCCCCACTGTTCCTGGAGTCCCTGCAGTTCCTTCCGTACCAACAGTACCAAGTGTTCCTGCTGTTCAAGCAGTACAAGGAATGTCAGGAGTACATGGAAGCTACGTAGTGGTAAATCAGCCAGCAGCCATAGCTGAACCAATGGCGCCGCGACAGATGAACGTTCCGGTATCGCCCGAGCTGGAAGGCTTTACTCCTGTCACGTGCAATCATATGTCACCTGCTGCTGCACGCTGTCAGCCTACCCAGGTAGATCAAGTCAGACCCATTCAAACTCCGAAGGTGCGTACAATGGACTCGCGCGTTACTACGACAAGCAGAGTCACGTCATCGCCCAAACCGCTTCAGCCAATCGTACCGACGATCCCAAGAGTGGCTGTACGACCGAGTCCAGCATCGCATACTTTAATTCAACCGCATCAGGGTCCGTGGAAAATCACAGAGCCGATTTTCGGGACCGAACAACCGATCAGTAACAGCGTGAGGCCGTACTTCGACTCGAAGCACGTGTCCGAGAACACGAGTATGATAAAGTCAAGCATATCATCAAAAATGCCACCATTGCCGAATCATTGCATAACGCAAAGGAATATTATTGTAAATAAGTTGAATCACGATGTAAATAATGTGCATAATAGTTATAGTAACGCGATATCGAATGCTAATAATATTAACGTTAGTGTAAACAATAGTAGCCCGGTTATGGTAAGTCCTAGCGTCCCGAATAAAATTACGATGCCTACGAGTAACACTCCGACCAGTCGTCCGATGAATCGAGTTCTGCCGATGCAGGCGGTCACGCCGAAGCAAGAACTGGCGAAGAGTGTTGAGAAACCGGAAATCGGCATCGAGGAACTGACCAAACCCCTGATCAAACTGGCGAAGCCAGAACTGGAACAGTCCGAGAAAGAAATAATTGATATAATAGAACCGGTGAAGAAATCCGATATAAAAGGAAACGACGTAACACCTGACACTGTACAATTAGATACAGAGTGCATAGACAAGGTTAAGGAAAACTTCAAGTTGGACTTGGACATGAAGAAATCGCAGAATAATACACCATTAAAAATTGTTCTGCAAAAGCAGCTACAAGATGGTTCCTACAAGATCACGCATAATATGAAACCAGTGTCTCAAAGTAAGAAGTCACCGCAGGTCACATCCGTTGAGATTTTGCCGCCGAAAGAGGCGCCGCAGATAACTTCCTTGCAATTGTTGCCGATCAAAACGTTCACCCTGAAGACTAATAAAATCGAGGAGAAATCAAAGTCGATGGATAAGATGAATCTATTCAAGCCAAAGCCGCCACCCGTTGCTGTTAAGCAGCCTAGGATCATAACCAAATCGATAAGACCTTCGAAGAGCGATCCACCGAGTCTAAGTGTACAAAAGAAATGTTTAACGGGTCCTAGTCTCATGTACGAGATCAAATCTCAGGATGGCTTCACGCACACAGCATCATCGATGTCTGAGGTTTGGGACAAAGTCTTCGAAGCTGTTCAGAATGCGCGCAAAGCCCTTAACTTGCCACCTTTGCCACACAATCCACTCACAGAGAATCTGGGATT
>JARPRH010000358.1:2725928-2739478 GCA_031763665.1 Calameuta haemorrhoidalis
TGAGAAAATTAACAGAATAAAAACACAAATGGAAATATATATATATATATACATATATAGCGTGGTCATTCGGTGTCATCCTTCGTCGAACGTGGTTCAATTATCCAAAAGCGTATCAGTCGCGTGATAACTCGGACAAATAAAAAAACCGGTGCTACGTGTGTATTTTGTTGAATTAACATTTTTAATTGTCTCACTAACTACAGAATCGACTTGCAATGATTTCATGACGCGTTTCCATGATTCGAAAATCGGGCGACATAACCGCTCACGGCAGACACGATAAACCTGCATACTTAATATTAAAACCTTTTGTATTTTTGAACGTACGTAAATTCAAAAAAAACTGTCATAAACTGTCCTCCTTGCAATAAAGGTGATCCTTGTCTTTTTTTATATGATTAATTTCACCTCATCGGCAATCAAGAGAATTGCACGCAAGACAAAGAAACTTTTAGAAATGCGTAAGAGGGGTATCCATGCGCGGAGTAATTGGACAGTCGGCGCAATAATTTCAATAGGAAACACGGAGGAAAAGTAAATAACGTGCACTTCGTAATTTCCGCGAACACATTTTATTCGTAATATTTGTATACGTAGTGACGTGTCACGAATCTCTGACTTCTCGATTTCATGTGAAAACCGTTACGGATGACGTGTGACAGGGAACTGGCATTATGGCGTCGATTCGTCTCTGCGGGGCAGCGGGAATTCTGGGTACATCAAACAATTCTCTTCATTGTTATTTCGTAATTCGCTCGTAGCTCCGAGTGTACCGATATCTTATCTCTCCTTGTTCGTTCCCACAATAGTGTAAGCTGACTCGTGTTTGTAATTTGTTATGCTGCCGCTTCATTATAAAAATGTCATGTATTAGGTCATGCGCTCTTGCGTTCCCTGCAAATTTTATAGTATTTCTTCTCTCGCCCAGTTCACTAACTCTTTCGCTCGTAGCAGTGAGTCACGCGTTTGGTACATATGTAGCCGTTTCATGGGATGCTAATGAAAGAACTTATTTCCGCTGATTATTTTTCCTGTTTAATTTCATTCTCAATAGACGTAAATATGTGATTACTTTGTATAATAATAATAAACATTGCTGACCAACGGTCATTTAAAGTTAGGTGAGTTATGGTAGATCGTAACAATACTAATTCGTCTATGGCTTCTAGTGAATTTTTTCGCGTTTAATTTAAACCATATTCCGACTAGATTTTATTTCGGGCAGCTAATGCTGTATAATATAGATATGTATATGCGCGAAATTTCGACCAATACGCGTGCAGTGACGGAATTAACTAGCTAGAATCCTTTTGGAATCCGGGAGATACTGCATAGACTACACTCGCATTCTTTACGCCCTGAAGTGCCCAGTCTTATTTTAGATAGAATAGGAAAACGATAAGTGTGTTAAAAAAAATATAAGTCTGCTGTTTCTGGATGTAGCGAAAAAGCGATACACGTGTTACGGTAATAAATATCTTTGGTTGCTATTTAGGTTAGCTACCTTAAGTCACAAAAATGCGTGCAATTTCAAAGGGGGATCTGTCAAAAGGCTCATTACCAAAGACTCATACGCACCACAGTATATCGTTAATAATTCACGTAATACGTAAAAGAGAATATACAGTAAGAAAATGTATAAATAGTATTGAACCTTGCTTATTCGCGACGTGAATTTCTATAAGCAGTTCGCTGAGTCTAAGTTTACTAATATTCTTTGTAAGAGGTATGCGCTATAATAAAATAACTTTAAATCATCCGACAGTCGATAAAAGATATATAATTTGTATCGCTAATAATATTCGATACTTGCTGTAGGAACTGAAATGAAATTTATTTCTTCTCTTGAATCAGCATACAAAAATATATTGTGGTCGTTATAAGGTGCGCGAAGCATGAATGCTAGTTTCTCGTCGTCAATACTTTAGGTCTTGTTTTCAGGAAAGAAAAAGGTGAGTCATCATTATTTCCATCCGAAGTCTCCAATTATTCTCAAAGAGCATTAGAGATCAATGTACGCCGCAGCCGTTAATGATGTCATAGCGCGGCGGCGCTTTCGACAACGTTTGCTTCTCTCCTATAAATAACGAATACTCGAAGAATCCACGTCGATTAGATCTTCGTGATCATTCAGTTTTTTCGACTCAGCCTCTTCCTTATTTTTTTGTTGCTACCGGAGGAAAGAATTGCGTCGTGGACAGCGTGGTAACATTCGTAAGAATCTAGTAGATATCAGCAAACGTCAAAAGGACGAGGATGTTCATTTCTTTGTCGCCCAGCACTTTTTCATCTCAACCTCTTTGACTGTTGTGTAAACAAGCATCCATGTGGTTTATCCAAAATTGAAAATTGTAGAATTTTGAAATTCACCTATATACATCTGAACGCGAACATTGGCCGTGTCACCAGAGCGATAAATAACGAGACTCGTTTATATTTGAAATATCGCTGGGAAGATAGCTGAAATTAAATGCAATGCGGTACAGCATATGAGGCGCTTAAACATACATGACGTATAGTTTAAACGATTCCAAAAACCGTTTTATTCTGTGCGATACTACGTTACTACGAATGCGTGAAGTCTTACGTATTACAGGCAGAGGTCGAGCATACGACTACGTCTGTTTTTAGCAACTATTAGAACGGCAGTTCTAACGATTGTTCTTCGTTAACCAGGTATAAGGTTGCATCTACTAAAAAGTAGTAATTATCAAATATCAATAAAAAAAGTATATAATAATTTATAGGAAAGTTCGTGAATTTGTTTCTTTTCAGTTTTATAGGTTGCGACGGCAACCAGGGTGGCGGCGACGCCGACATCCCGCGCGTTTGCCGTACTGATGTGTGTACAGACGATACGTAGATATTAAAATATAGAAATGCGTAAGTATATGGAATGGCCGTGAGTAATATAACGTGGGTCTCTCTCATTAATCATACAGAATAAAACGCGTGTCTTTGCAAAGAGTGGGTTGCACGTACGTACGAAATAAATGAAAGATTGAGATCTCATCTAGGAGCGTAAGAAGCTTTGGGATCGCACGACGATCTCTTGCCAAAGATTTCTATTTAGAGACACACGGGCATCCTTTGTATAGGGGAGACAGCGCGCGAGCAAGAGCTCATAATTTCAAAGGAAATATCAGCAGGCTATGTTGCGTCGATATAGCGCTAGGAAAGCGTCGTGACGCTAACGTGTATAGAAGCAATCCAACATATCGATCTCAGGATATCATCCGCATTAGCACGCTCGACCGGATCCCCTGTATCAGCGAACGCAGGAGAGAGGACAGAAGGATGAAAAGCCATGGAGAAAATGGAAGGAGGTAAGGTATAGTTATCGTTAGAAGCGAGAAAGAGAGAGAGAAAAGCGACGCTTCTTACGCATCTTTCTGAAGATTAAATGAGAGACAGTAAGAGACAACTCGTATTCCATCGTGCAATATCGTAGACTCTGCCGCTGTTTCGCCCCCTACAATTCGACGTACAGCAGCGAGGAAGAACGGGGAAGAGGCTATGTGTCGCTATGTGGAAGCGCTACTAGAAGCTTCTCCCTCTTGACTTAGGCCTCCTCGTTCTCCTTATCCTCTACACTCGTTCGCGTTCCTCTTCCTTCATTCCACCCAATCATTCCGTCGTTCCCTCGTTCCTCTCTCGGCGTCCCCTGGCCTCTTGCCGCCACACGATCCGTCCCTCTTCGTCTCACAGTGGACGGTGTTAGTCACCTCAAGGACGTTCACTGTAATTGGGATAGGTCGGATAGACGTTAGAGCCCGCGCCGGTGCGTGCGTTTCTGTAAATGGCGCCTGGCCGGGCGTCGCGCACTCACGACTCTCTCTTACGTAGACGTTTGTGGCGTCGTCGCGGCGTAACCCGAGGAAATTCGACGTGCGCGAGAACTACTGTTGTGCGTGCGTGCCGTGTCCTATCCTCGGCCTTGATATACGCGAATCGCATATCGCGTTAAAGCTGTAGCGTTTTCGTGTGCGGTTAGAAACATGCCGTGCTACGGTGGCTCGTCGTAGCGACGCTAGCGCCGCGAGCTCCGAGAGAACGATCGTCGCCGTCGTCGTTCGTCGTCTCCACGCAGCCGCCTTCACCCCCTTTGTTCGAACTTCAGCTGGCTGCGGCGAACTAGCCACAGGTAAAATTCAGGGCCGAGCCTGGTGCGTGGTGCGCCCGGCTCCGATGTGACTTTTTCCATTCTCAAAGTGAGGTTAGGTGATGTCCGTCGTGAATATGTTTGTTCGACTCCATCCACTTGGACGCGACGTGAGCCTAACCGAGTGTACGTAGGTATACGTATATATACATATATCCATATACACACTACACAGTACGCTGGGACAGCGTGATATACTATATCAGGGGTTGTATGTACGCTTCGAGATAAGCCTGCAAGAAAGTAAGATAAGAATAATACGCTTGGATGAAATAAATCGTGAGCCTGTGTGTATCGTTACTATTAAACTACTATCGAGAAATTGTGTGACTAAAATTCCTGGAATGTAGTGTGGCCTGTAGGAGTCGATGATGACGAATCTACAGCGTTTTGTATGCCGCAACAAAAGACGGAATCCATGGAATTGCTTCTTGAATTCCTATTCTCTTCCTCTTATTGTCAGAGCGGTTATTGGCCTGATTGAACTCCGGTGACTTTGTACCCACGATTCAGGCTCAAAGGGCCAGACTATACCATCCAATCAGGAATGTCTTTCCTGTAGTGCGGTGTCCAGTACCGAGTGTCACGACTGTACGCTTACCAGTTACACCGTCAACAAACCGGAAGTTGTGGCGTCGAGCACCGGAAAATCCTGTGCATGTCATTGACTGCATTAGTTAGCCGGGAGAGTAACGTAAGATCCTAATCCACTGAAAAACCAACCAACCATTATAACCCAGCCAGGGATACCTGTACGGTAATTTCAGTTCCTGGTAAAGCGCATGCGTTGCAATATGGCCGCTCTGTGCTCGTGTCGCCGCTAGCAACTAATATTTTCTTACACGTAAATTCGTAGTATCAAAGCGTCTCTTATGACCAGCCATATGACTGGACTGAAACGCAACATTTGGAAGCCACTCAGCCGTATGGTACCAATTTCATTCAAAATATCACGACACATTACGTTTTAAGCGTTTTAGTTTTCTAGTAAAGTGATTCCTTGATTTTCATCATCATCTTACTTTACGAAAATTTATTGATTGCGTGGATTAGGTAAATCTCTAATGTAAATCGTGTCTCACTTATTACCAGTCGTTCAACTTCAGAGTCATGTGTACATATTATTACGTCCTAGGTAGTCGGACTGTTGGTCAACGTACGATGTCTAGAAAATGATAGTAGCTGCACTCGTACGAAACGATGTTTTATAAAACCGTGTAAGAAGCACGAGTGCGCGCGGACGCCAGCATATGAGATCTTGATTCTTCAAGAACAAAAGAACTTTCGCTGCACGGGTCACCGACGCGGTACGCACGAGCACCAAGTTGCACGATGCAACTTCCTCGCATGATGAACCAATGACGTTGACACGTATGTAGCCACCCAGCCACATACGTGTACTCGTGGTTGGTCGTTTCAAGAGAATTTCATCTATTTCACTATGAAACGTAGATCGCAATGATTCCGCAAGGAGTCGCCATTAGCAAGCGAAGCTTCTTCAACGCTGATAAACCCGCGGCAGTGTGAGGTTACGGTGTAAAATCTCACGATTTGCGTGAAATAAACGAAGGGAAAAAAAAAACAAAAGTCGTTTCGTTCAAGGACGCAGCCTGCGACTACGGGAAACTTGATTGTATAGTTTAGGGAGATAGCGAGGCGGGGGGGATAGGATGAAGAGAAAATAGAAATAAAAGGGAATCGCGTGAAAATCTAAAGTTAGCGCAGCGCTGATTTTTCCTCTTATTGAAATTTAAATGAGACACTTCAGGTAGACCGACTCCCCTCCGCTTTACTTGTTTCTGGTACCTTTTTCTTCGTGCCACTAATTCTCAGTTGAATCGTGATCGAATCTGTTGCTACCCGCGCGTTGCTGTGCCCTGGACGCCGTTACGATGTCGGGCAGTGTCGACGGCGCGTCGGGACGCCCGCGCACGCAATCATTCTGCCGCTCTATGCTATGCTGTACTATATAACAGACTGGCTACTCTTTTAATAGACGACGGAATAAGTTTATAGACGCGCGCTAGACGTCTCCACGGTCAATGCTTGGCACGGAAGCGTGAATATCCGAGACAACGTTGAATGAAATATTTTGAGAGTCGATGTGGACAGCACGCGTACGAATTCTTTGTGATAAATCACGGGAGTGCGTAAATAACTGGGTGTAACTTTCGAAGCCTTTGCTGGTATTTTCATCGGAATACGAAGAAATACTAAATTTCATTTCCCTCAATTTCAAAATCGTTCTGGCCGCGGTAATCATATTTTTCGTATGTCAAAATTATATAATGAGACTTCGATAAGGTAACTCCTAAAGAACAGATGAGATGCGCATGAAAAAATAGAAACGATTATCGATAGTCAGTAAAGAGAATTAAAATCTGTGCCCACGCGTTAGATTCCACTGACGCCAATCGACATCGGTGTAGGCAGCCCGAATTGTAGCCTTCCTGGTGTCTCGCCAAATAAATGATATTAGGTGGAAATGCCAGGCCAAAAGTTCTTCGGGACTTTTAATCGACTCTCCGTCTAATAATAATAGATAGGGAGAAAATTCTTGCTCGACCTTCTCAAACTTACCGCAGATATACATATAATATTAAACATCACTGTAGAGTTATTTTCGTCTCGTGTTTATCATATGTAACATATGATAATGCAGGCAACCTACCTTGTCGAGTTACAATTTTTTTTAAACTTCTAAATATGTGACCCAGGTACGTAGTACATTCCTATATAAATTCTTATTACTCCGGAGAAGTTATCTTTGCAGCTTAACTTTTTTTTTTTCTTTCTCCTTATGTTATTCGTACTACGTAGTTTTAAGGTGGCACTCCTGGCGTATAGACTCCACGTATAAGCAAGCGTATCATCGCACATTAACCATGTACAGTCTATCACATAAATATTCAGATACCCTGGTATTTTTGAATTGATTGCATTATATCTCAAATAATTATTTCCGGAAGTACTGACAACAATATTTCGACACTCTGCATTAACGAACAATTCGTATTTATTTTCCAATGACAAATTTTTAATTAACAACTCTGAATAATCCGACAATAACTATGCAACAAGGTAGAAAATAATTTACTCCTCGTCATAATTATTACAAAGATGTAAAGCAGCTAATACAAAAAATACCATAATTTTCAAATATTCATCGAACGGACTGTATACACGGCGACCTATAGGAACAAGACACAATGAAATTCATAAATTTTCATTAATTCACTATTACTACCCGTTAGTTATAATTGAACTCGTGCTCGATGGCCTTGAGAAATAAGACTCTTGTTCTCCGTTACCAGCCGAAGCTTATCTCTTTTTCGTCTGCAATGTGCATCGTCCTTAATATCTATATCGCACTCTAGCCATTTGACCAAACTTCTGTGTCACTGGAGCAGCAGACACCACGCTTGCCTATAAAACTCCATTGAACGGAAGAATCTAACCCTCCCACGAATGACTGCCAGTGTGTTCCGAGTGTCGCCAGGAAGGTCGATTGCGTCCAGTATACGTATACCTATACCTTCCGACAACCCCCAGGATAATTATGGATGGACCCGGGGCCACCTTCCTCGTTCACTGGCTACGCCATTAATAACGCTATTAAACTCGTTTCACGTAATACACTTGACAGTGCTCCGTATATATCAATTGAGTCTGATCGTGATACCGGGAGATAAAAAAATAATGTAACGCAGTGCGAACACCTTCCGAAATAAAAATATAAACGTCTTTCATTCATAAAAGGATTGATCTTAATTGATAACCGTCTATATCGATGCACTCTTATCTGACAGTAAATCTAGCAGGTTGACGCTGCATTGCATAATTACGAGGATAGCTAGTTATTATACTTTTTTACAATTATCAAACGCTTATTACGAATACAATATCAAATGTCACTTGGTTCGACTAGGCGTATTCAATTTCACAGATAGCTACTCTTTATTCATACACAGTCGGCATACGAGTCTCTTGTAGTGACGCTATGCCTGCTGCTCATTTCTTTCTTGTACGCACGTAAATGGGCTTCCTTGGTGGCTCCGAGCACAGCTGATATATTATTAAAACATCATTATCCGGGAAAAGGCGTGTATACACAACACGCGAGCGATTAGTTAATGATAGTTATGCTCTAATTATTTAAGCATGCGATTCAGTTCCTTGCTTGACGGTGATATAACTATTCTCTACAATTAACGCAATAGGCGGATCGCGGAAAATAATATAAAAGGTTCTAGAAAGAAAATTAACGTAAATCGGAGGATTTTTTTAGTCATTCAAAATTCGAGCAAAACCTGTACCTAATGCTTATACACGTGGTAGCTTACTTGCCAAGACGATATTATATCGCGAGACATCTTTTCTATTATGCTTTAATTTTTCTTGGCATTTTTTAGATATACCTAAAAGGAGTCGTTCTAATCGTTTTTCATATTCGAACGAAGAAGTACCATTTGTGCGTATCTTAAGTACCTACTCCTGTCTTTCATTGAGTCTACCTTTCATACAACATTCCGTTGAAGCCACCTCGAGTGATTACTCATTCAAACAAAGGATTTCAGTTATGTGTCCAGCTGATCGGCTGCGCCACTGTAATGGAATGAGTTCGGTGAACCCACCTAAGAGCCACTGGTCACGATACGTCTTCTATCCTGCATTTCCAGAGTCTCTCTTATCGCGACTACAACTCGCCTGCGAAAATACGAGCCTGCGTAAGGAAAATAACGAAAACGTATATATATATACTCGTGTATAGAGATGTAGAAGAAAAATGGCAACAGCCGACAAGAAGGCATCGCAAAGTGCAAATTCAATGTCGGAATGGCAAACAGTCCTGCCAGTCTCGTACCAGCGAGTCGTAGTAGATCGATGGCATTGATTTATCGACACATCTCGGATTTGCTTCGATCCAAAGAAAATATATATTCTTTTTATTTTTCTTTATCTTACGTTTCGTTATAATCCTATCCAGATACTCGGTCGTAGCTTTGAAATATGCAAAGTTGCTCTTTTTTTTCTTATCTAAAGTGCCCCACGCCCAATCGCCTTCCAACACACGAATATTTGCTCATCATTTCCACTCCATTTGCGAACTGACACGAAGCACGTTCTGCTTCTACTGTTTCTATTATTTTACTGACTTTTCTTTTCGGCTCGATTTCAGAGCTCCTTGCCTACGTAATACTTTAATAACTGTCCCATTTCTTCCGCTTGCGATTATAGTCTTACGTATGTTTATCTTTCTTTTTTTTTTTAATAAGCCGTCGTGGCACGTCTCCTATGAAATTTACAAAGAAAATTGACACAGAGCGTTATTCGTTTTCGGTAATATTCATAAATGCTTTGCAAACGATAAGACTGCTGGTATCATATACACATATGTGCATATGTACGCTCACATATGAATATACCCTAGGGCGAGCGCCTGCCGTTACGGGGCTGTGGGTGTTAGTCGTGGCTGCCGCGTCGCGTTGTGCCGATTCATTCGTGTGGAATACATGTCCCTACAGCTTCACGGCTGTGTGCCTATATGCAGTCACTGTAAAATGGACCTGTCCTCTGCCCCCGTGGGCTTTGCTTGTGTGAACGTGTGCAGGGACCAATTGCGGGACCAGAATGAACGCCTGGTGGCGCGCACGTGACCTGACATCGACCAATAGCCCGCAACCCATTCAACAACGTCTCGCGAACAGGCCCGTACCAAGAGGAGTCATTCTCGGGCGCTACCCCCTTGCGTGTTCGCCTCTTTTTGTTTTTTTTTACTTTTCTTATATTTTATTCTTTAACGGAAGAAGTTTCATTCGCACACCTTCGGAATTTATTTTTAAACATCGTTTCCGGGTTTTTCGTCACGCGTTTCCATACGACTCACCGTGCGTTACTTTTTCACTCTTCGTGATTGTACTACCCCTGTAAACGAAACAGTCATTATTATTCTCGATAATGTCTTGGAGTTTTACGATTCTCTTATCTGCACGTGGCATGCCTTTATACATTCTATCGACGTTTATCCTTACGCGTCGGGCATTCGGATCTCCGCGATGAATTTCAAACGTTCAATGTCATTTTGACCGATGAGTATATGGAACGCTGAAATGTGGAGATAATAGGCTTAATGACATACTTTATTGTCGAGGGCTTCTTATGCGAGAGGTCCTCACGTTTTTTTATCAGCGAGATGATTGGACGATCCATGGAGAATATGTAGATTATTTTTATGATTTTTTTTATTTTTCATTTCTCCACACGGTAAGAATTTTTATTGACATACAGTGAAAAATCTTCTCGGTGGTTTATTATGTTCTACAATAATCGGAATCGATCAATTTTTCAAAAAAAAATTGATCCTTCAATTTGAAATGCGTGCATCGTAAGAATTCCTCTTTGTATTATTTATATAATTTTAACGTCAAGTTACGCGCTCCCTCACTCGCCTTTCTTTATTTAGTATTTTAGTCAGCGCTTTTACAAAGCGCCCATCACGTGCTCTCCCGTGTCTTTAAAACTGAGTGTTCTGAAAAAGTATAATCTTAAAGCCGCTTTACGATACTCGACAAGAGTATTAGGATTGTGCGAGAGAGGGGCAGGAGGATGCGTGCAACACACGTAAAGACGTAACAGAATCAAATCGTTACAAAGCGCCATGCGTATGTCGGTCTGTGATTTATTCTCAGTAGTAAAATAATAATTTCGAAAAAAAAAATTACTATAGAGATAAAAGAAGCAGAATCAATAAATATTCAATGATCTCTTTAATACGTACGAAAAATGAAGAAAGAAATTGATTCTGATCAATAGAATCTCGTCTCTGTACTAACAGCGTATTGAATACATAATAATTATGACTCGGTATAAGCCGCAACGTTACAATGATAATTCATGTCTCTCTTTGGTTACACTGTCAACTTTTTATGACCTGCGCATTGAGCCGATAACACCGCTCCCCGGCTGATGCTCGTACATGCCAACGGAGTCACATTGACAGAAGATGCAAATGGCTCTGTACCTACTACCGGCACAATGACTTCACGTCAATTATAACGGAAAATTGTGAACACCTTGGCATTCAGAAACATCGTGATAAACACGTACGAACGTACCTTCCATTCATCTGCTCCGATCTGGTTCATTCTCATTAAACCTCCAATGAATCATGCCACATAATCAATTTGAGTATGTAAGACGCTAGGAAACACACATGTGTCTGTTACTGCCGCATGCACAATGATCCTCGCACAAGAGTGACTTCTTGTCATCGATAATTCGGTAACGTGCGCCTCGGCTTGTTGTGAGCACTCATCGATCAGTGAGACTCGAAGGGATATATACATACATATACACACATATAGGGTGGCAGAAGAAAGGTAGAATCCGAAGGCAGGGGTGAAAGGTTGGCAAGTATATCGAGCATGCGTTTAATGAATAATTAGAAGCAAACGAGGCTGTTGAAGCAGCTACTCCAAAGGCCCTATTTCCACGACATCCGAGAAACCTTTGCCATGGTTCGAGAGTCCGTGTCCGCTAGGGACGTCGGTCTCTCGGTTGCTGGCTGGCTGGTTGGCTGACTCGCTCGCACTCCTATGTCCTATAGTCGGTTCGTGCTGCGTGCGCCGTCGAATACGCTCGCCCATTTTCATAATCCCCCTTCACGTCCATAGAGAGAGAGAGAGAGGGTGAGAGAGGGAGAGAGAAAGAGACTCTGGACTTATGGAGAAGACGGGGCGAGTACGCGGGGTCCTCGTGCACGTGTGTAGGTGTGTACGTGTGTACCGAGTGTATCTCGCTTTCCTGTCTTTCTCTCGCCATGTGAACGCGCCTGTGCACGGACTCCGCTCAGGGCCGTGCCTAGAGAACTTTAACGATGTTCCCTTAGAATGGGGATACTTAACGGCTGTGATAGTTGAGCAAGGGATAAAAGTCAATGTATCTGTCATTGTCCGAGGTAGGATTTTAATTGTGAATGTCGGATTGACCGAAAGGTAATTTGATCGGTACATATTAAAGATTTCTCGATTAGATGTAACCAAGCATCGATCAGGGCCGAGGATACGTTTGTATCGTGGATACGATAACATCGTGCGAATTGAGCTGCGGATCAGGGCAGGTTGGCTCTCGGATGAGCAAGGCAGAGTGTCCATCTTTAGCACGCTGTAATTCTGTTCGTTCTTGTATATTGCTCGAGGCTGTTAACGCGCGCGTAGATTATTGGTGCGTGTAGCGTAGGCGCTTGATTCCAATGTATCTATATGTTACACGTAGTACTAGAGGCTGCTGTTATGGAAACCATCCACTTTATCCTCGGGGCTTGTGGACCTCGAGTCACTCGTAACCGGGAGCTCTTGGGATGCTTCTCTAAAATGGTTGTTCCTTCCGATGCTCGGGATAAGGAGGAAGATGGCACGAAGCCTGCACCAGTGTCCTGTTCCCTTTTAAAGGATGACTTGGCGCACAGAAGGCATTGGTCATGCCGAGTCGAAGGACCGTGTTTGAAAATGGTGCGCGACCGGAAGATTGGTCTCGGCTGGCTGCTAGCGAGCGTGTAGTTACGCATGCGTCGCGGTTAGGCTGCTATTTCAAAAGAATCTTAGGATCGTGTCGATTAAGGATGAGAATATGAGATACTTGATGAAAATGAAAATAGGTCATTGATTTTTAAGGATTATGTCAGTTTATCATGAGATAAAGAGTGTACACGTTGTCAGTATGTATGTACCTGTTTACTACGTAGCTTATCTGCTTATGATTCGCGTTACATTCATAAGGAAAATTAAACGTTGAACGTACCTCCCTTCGGTCGAGCAAGGTACGTCGACTCGTGTAGAATCTGTTCGTTGAACGAGCGATCTGACAGCGATTATCTTAGAGAGGACGACGGTGAAGGTGGTGGTCGGTGGCGGCTATAGACGCGACTGCCGTAGCTCTTGGTTACAAAACGAGCCAAGCCGGGTAATTGTGGACGGTTAAACTAGCTAAATCGGCGACAATGCGACCTCTCCCGCAGGAGGCGCACCTCGTACTCGTAATTCGGACGGAGTCGTCGACTCTTTGACGTTTTCTCACGCGGGATAATACCCGGTGTAATTAGGGCGCGTAAAGAGGAGCGCCATCTCGTTAGCCGACGAGAAATCGGGAGAAAAGGAAAGTTCGCGAAGGCAGCCGAGACGACTAAGCAGGCACCACCCGGCAGGCAGGCAGGCAGGCAGGCAGAGACAGGCAAGTTAGGCTGTCAGGCAAGCGAGTGACCCGGGGCCAAGCCGCACGTAAGGCCGCTCCTGGGAGTACGGTCGGGCGCCGAAGACAGTATGTGTGGCGCGTAGGTGCCGGCCCTGAAGACTGTGTCCTGTCAGTGGGTGCTCGGCGCTCGCGTGTG
>JARPRH010000358.1:2760556-2777326 GCA_031763665.1 Calameuta haemorrhoidalis
ACTGAACAACGCTATGCGCAACTGGAAAAAAGGTTTGAATTCTCAGAGAACAAAAAATTGGTCATCACTTAAGGCTTCTGGTATATCTGGGCAAAACAATGGTACATCAGTTAAAGATAACAATGTTTACAATCATTCAGATAATTTCACAAGTAATGTTTCATGTTGTAAGATCAAATATTTTAGAAACGTTTGTTGATTACTAGATGCAAACAAATGTTATCGACATACTGAACATTGTTATTCTTTCACGAGATACTATATAAATATTGTATAGAGAAGGAGTACCATTGTTAATATTTCTTCGCATGTCTTTAACTAACTCGCTCTTTACTCATCCTTTAGTCATACTTCGCCTCATTTTTCATTGATTATAGCAAATTGGTGTGTTTAATGTTGCTTCGAGGTTGGGGAAAAGGTGTTTATACTAACCGTTATGAAAGTTGAATTATGTTATACCGTCAAATTATAAGGATTCATAAAAGTGCTACTGTGTTATGTAATCTCAATTCACTGAGATATTTATTCTTGTGCCCATTCAGATCTTTTATACAAAGTGCTGAAACAAGAGTTAATATCAGATACCAACTTTACCAGTATATTAAAACAATATAGTTAGAATAAAATTTTATAAACCTACAGCACGATTCCATTATATTATCAAAGTACAAACCGCGAATTTATACAAAGGGCAGAAGTCTGCAGTTTCTTGATATCCATAATTCAACTAACAACATACGCACTAACTCATTGTATCCTTTAGGGGTGTAGCAGCGTTCCTGCATCTTCAAAAAAAAAAAAAAAAAGAAATTTAAAAGCATTACTTCATCAGCTGCTATTCCCATGCTGTTACTAACCACATTCATCACAACTAACCCAAGAATTTCATTGCAGCTTTTTCCTGGCAGACGGCAGTGATGGATCAGCCAGAGGTGAGTCCACCGCCCTCAGCCCTGAGTCCTCCTTTGAGCGCACCTCCAATTCCCATGAGCATGGGCAACCCTGGTGAAGACGGTCCTGGCCCTGGTCCAGATCCTATTACCCCCGCGGAAGAAGAAGACGACGATGTTTTCGAAGCAGAGCCAACAACCCCTGCAGAGGTAGAGGCTAATGCTAACAAGAGGCGCAGCCAATCCCTCAGTGCTTTGCATACCAAAGAGCCTCAGAGTCCAATGAAGGTAAATCTTTGTTCATACGATTTTCATGCATATGAGATTCCTTACTACATTCTGTCTCTTACTGTTTATTTCTTACTGTGCCAAACCAAGTCAGTCGATGGTCAGATGCTAGTACCCTTATACACACACAGTACGACGTATGGTCGTTAGTAACAAAAGAATTTTTAAAAAGCATAGAGCAGCGACTTATTAATTAATGTGAAACAGAAGCACGCACCTCGTGTGATCGTTGATCGAGCTGTAACGTAAACATCAAATTTGTTTATCTACTTTCGATCAATAAAATATTGGTGTGCTGTGAGTACTTTGGACCCGATCAGAAACTGATAAGCTTTCTGTTTGCTACGCCATGTAGCAAACTATGAAAAAACCTCCAATGTTGCAGACTAAGGACAGAATCCGACGGCCCATGAACGCATTTATGATATTCTCCAAACGGCACCGGGGTCTCGTGCACAGTAGACATCCTAATCAAGATAATCGGACTGTATCCAAAATTCTCGGAGAGTGGTGGTACGCTTTGCGTCCCGATGAAAAACAGCGATACCATGACCTTGCCTCAGAGGTGAAAGAGGCCCACTTTCGGGCACATCCAGATTGGAAATGGTGCAGCAAGGATAGACGAAAATCCTCAACCAGCTTTAAGGGCGGAGAACCTAGAGGGAAATTAAATAGTACCGGGGAAGAAACGGATATGGGACCACCTTCGGATGACGTACCACTGACACCACGGGCTTCGGAAGACAGTACGGTGCCTGTCACCACAGTCTATAACGAGCCTCCTAGCATTGAGGTAAGAATTAATTTCCAGCTTCTAGGCTTTTTAAACGACCACTAATTTATAGTTTTATCTTAAAAAGAGATCATTTATAAACTTGCATTCTGAGAACGTAGCCGGTGTATATTTCGCAGATTGTCAGTCAGTCGCATGCAGCTCATCGCATGCCTGAAATACCCTTGCAAATTGAGAACACGGATTCCGACGTTAAACAAGAGGATGACGGAAATGGGTCCGACGATGATCAGATGGTCATCTGCGAGGATCCTCAACCTGAAATAGATTTAAAGTGCAAAGACAAATTGACGGACAGCGACAATGACGGACAAGAAGAGGACGTTGAAAACAAAAATTTTGGCCAATCAAGATTCTCACCTGTGAGTGGACAAAAGAGAGAAGGGCAGAACGTTAAGCAAGAAGTAACATGTAGACCTAAACCAATAAAAGGTAATATATTAATATGAATTTTAATAATATAAATTAATATGAACCACGACAGAATACATTTTTTTTCTCCACTTTACAGCACGTTTACCATCAACTGGGATAGAGACTACGACAAAATATCATCATACTTCCATGGACAAGGGTGGCACCGTATCCGTTTTATCCACCACGTATCCGTACCATAGTCCTGTCAATCCAACTGGCGTGTCGGGCTTTCAACCTACCGGTGGGGCCTTTATAACGATGCCGGTATCTCCGAAAGTTATAAAGCCGGAATCAGTTAAGAGTGAACAGCAATACAGCACGCAGTATAGCGTGAGCAACCTAGTACTTCCACAGAGCATACATAATGAGAATGGCAGGAATATGCCAAAGTTCACGGCTGCTCCAGTCCTTCATACGGTGAGTTTATCAATGAACGTAATTTTTAAAATATCGAAG
Organism: Calameuta haemorrhoidalis; assembly: GCA_031763665.1. Classification (NCBI taxonomy): domain Eukaryota; kingdom Metazoa; phylum Arthropoda; class Insecta; order Hymenoptera; family Cephidae; genus Calameuta; species Calameuta haemorrhoidalis. The sequence goes on from JARPRH010000358.1 coordinate 2,763,401, forward strand.
AACAAGAAGAGTTGTTTACATCTAAGAGGGATCTCTTAGTGAAATCTTAAACAAAATGGGCGTACATATGTCCTGTAATCAGAAGGAAGACAGCTCTTGGCTAAGTTTAGTTCGTTCGTTAAAAGTAGCATGGTAGAAATAATTTTATTCAAATACTGACTCCTTTCTGAATACAGGGTTTAATCTTTTTTATCGCGTCCTTTTTAATGAATTAGACAACCAAGGTATTTTGATATAATTAACGATGAAATGAAGCCACTCTGAGGGAGGATGTGCTATTTTTTTTAAATAACAAGATCTGATCAAATAAAAAATCTGCTCGTCATTTACTTTCGTTTCCGTGATTGTAAAGTTTCATAGAAACTCCTATTTCGTTAATAGTTAATAGATGCTACGATCATCCCAAAAGTTAAATAACGAGCATTGACAATACTAACAGATTGGATCGAAACCTATGATGGCTCTGTTAAAACAACAGCAGCCGTTACAGCCTTTAGCCAGTGCACATCGCACTCCTACCTCAACTGCCCCTTATCAACCACCGCTCACTCTAACATTACTCGATAACGATTTGGTGGCTGTTTCCAAACCGCAGCAGGGATCTCAGTACCTTGGCCCAACCGCTCCGCATCCAAGGATGTACTGTGGATTCCATATACCTATTTCTGGTAAGCATACAAATCGTCAAATCATCTATTTTTGATAGATTCTAGAATATTTTCTGTGAGCAAGAATATTTTTTTCTGGCCAAATTTCAAAGCTTTTCGTTAGTCAAGAAGTAACGTATTACTAGTTGGAAAATCTCATTTATAAATAAGATCCATTTGTGACGCGCTTTACTTTTTGTCAACAAAAATTTGTATATCTTGGCCAAGATTTTTGTGCTAATACTTTGTTCCTAGTGGAATGCAAGGTGACTCAGCGATGACGTTCGTACGTATATTTTTTAGATGCTGGTAGCCGCAACATATCCGTGCAAAATTTAGTTGCCGCCAGTAAGGTGGAAACGCCAAGTGTGATTGTGAGTAAATCTTATCCAGTCACCACCTCGAATTCAAGTACGCCAAGTTATCGAGGAATTGGCCATTCTATTGCTCGACTCGCTGAACCTGAGAAAAATGATGGTCAAATAACGGGAAATCATGCTCAGTTTTATGGTTGGTTGATCAATTCTTTTTTTCGTATATTGTAACCAGTCTTTTATAGAGACAACATTTCTGATCTTTATTATAAAACAAATGCTTTGTTTTATTTCAGTAAATAATATTAAAGCCGAGCAAGAGAGAAAAGAGGGAGTCAACATTCTTCTTCCTGTATCAAGTGAGAAACATAAGCAGCCTTCGACACATCATACACCGCATACACCTCATAGCAATCAGGGTAGTAGTGATCTTTCTTCGAATAAGTCTTATTCCATGGAGGAATCTTCAGGCACAAATAATGATGGAACACCGAGCAAGGGACCTTTTATGCTTGCGCCAACACCGGCGCAACTTGGTCGAGCACCGTTACAAAGGAGACAATCAATGGGTATGCCTAATGAGTCATTGTTTTACCTAGACTTGTTTTTCTTGATATATTTCATACCTATTGCTATGCTTTGTGACAAACAGATATGCACCAGTGCCTAGTCGTCCTTCGTCCTTAAGAATATAATTATCCAAAGCCACGAACAATGTAATAATAATAATAAAAACTAATTGTTCATTTATGTTCAGCAATGCCTCCCACATCAAATGCAGGAGACCATGGGCCTCTGACGTCTCAGCATTCCGACAATCGATCAGCGACGAATACTACTCAAAGCGCAGAGCAGTCACAGCAACAAAACTTATCGGAACCTGTTGCTTCACCTTCTACTAAAAAGAGTTCGTTCTTCAAGAAGAATGTGGAGGATGGCATGGATAGGTAGGAGACTAAAATTTTCAATTGACTGCTTATACTTTGATTAACTCAAAGTTGGATCAAGCATCTAAATATCTTACAGGTAGTAATGTAAACCATATATTATTTTAGAGTTTTGGAGCAAGTGAACTTTCAAGAGAAGTTCTCCTCGCTGCCAGAATTTAAACCGGAAGATATACAGAGTCCAAGTGCTATCACCATGAACACACCCTCAGGGTCATCTTCCCATCCATCAGCGTCTGCCTTGCATCCGTCGAATTTGTCATCTTCCATACCAGGCTACCGTAAGAAATCTACACAGGGACCTCATAGACCCACGTGTAATTCAAGTTTATCTTTGCATGCCGCTACGAATATTCAATCTCCTTATTGAGAGTCATGCATTAATTGTTGTCTGATATCAATCACAATATTTATTTATCCCTGCAGTGAATGAGGACAACGTCGAGTCGGATGTGTCGGTCTCCGCAACTCCAAAGTCTACGGCGAGCGTGAAGCTGACAGGCAACACGTTTTTCGGTCCGGATTTCAATGTCGATGCGTACAGAGCTAACAGCGAGCTCGTGGGAGACGTCGATGCTAATTCCCCAAGGACTCCGAAGACCCCTGGCGGTGGGGTAGCGAGTGCTATAGGAGTTGGTAGAAGCGACAACGAACGGGGTCCCAGGAAAGTGCTGGAGCAGCGGAGACAACTGGTGATGCAGTTGTTTCAGGAGTACGGTTACTTCCCGTCGACCCAAGCTACTTCAACCTTTCAAGCCAAGCATTCGGACATCTTTCCAACGAAAGGAAGCCTGCAGCTGAAGATTAGAGAAGTTAGGCAGAAATTAAAAGCCAATCCAACTCCGATGAGTGCTAATAGTCTGGTTAGTCCGCTGCCAGTGTCAGAGCCATCTCCTAGCATAACCGGTAAGAATCGTTTGCTCGTACGTTGACATTACATTTATTGTATCAACGATGCGATCCGGTTGGATCGTCCATCATTATGCAGATGAAAAGGTTAGCGTGGGTCAAAATGTGACTTTGTTTTTTTTTTGTCGGGATCATTGCAGGACCTTTAACTGCTCCTCCTACGTCGATGGGAGCTCCACTTACACTGCCAGTAAGCAGCAGTGGTAGCTAGCGCCCACGTACCAACTGTGATACTATGCATCCCTTTACTCCGTAACGCGAGTACGTCATTATCCTTTGAAGAGGACGGTGTTTATTTGCTAGAGACGTTGGTGTGCAGTTTCTTTGCAAATGCGTAAAGTATGCTGTAAGGCTTCAGTGCAATTTGAACCTTGGTTTAGGTTAATTAGGGTGGTGTGCCAGGGCGTGTTAACATACAAGCATCAGTTATTGCCTTTGTATCTTATTGTACATAAAAGAAAGGTGGTTGAGATGAAAAATCCCTTAAAGCTCTGGGAGAATTGTCGAATGAGTTTTTAAACGGAAGCCGTGAAATTAATATGTGTTCAGGATGTTGCGTTGCTACCGGGAATAGAATTTAAAACTTAATTACATTCGGAGCACTGCCGACGTACGCGATTCAGACTATCGTGCAGATACGTAGACATTTTTTCAAATTAGACAAAATTACCGATCGTCGTTCATTCGCTTAAATTACATTTGTCGAAATAAAAATGTACCGTATCGTTTTAAGAGCATGAATGACATTGAATTATACGAATCGCCGAGAACAGCTAGACACCTTTTTCAAAATACGAGCTTTCTTCAACGAAGAGTAAAGACAATACCAATTTGCGTTCTAGGTCGGGATTCTGTTACGATCGAATTGATCGATATTATTTTGTAATCTGGTATGATTACAAACCTCCCAATTTGCACACCTATCTGAAACTATTAACTGATTATTGTACCTTGACACGTCTGGGTCAAAATTAGAAAAGGCCTAAGCCGTTGTTAAATATTGTTGAAAATACTATGAGATCCAGTGCAGAGAGAATCATAATCGGAGAGTATTAGGATTAATGAAAAATTATAAAATGAAATCAGAGTTTATATACTTTAGTTATACTTTATATATACTATAGTTGGAAAGGAAAACTCTATAGATGAAAAACTACAGTAAACATTGCACAAAAATCTATGTAACGCAATCAGCAGACATGTTTATGTTACGTGTACATATTACAGTATATCTCGAGAGATAAAGGGATATCGATATAGCGTGAGGGGGGAGGGGGGGGGGGGGATAAATAAGGAAGGAGAGAAAAAGAGAGAAAGTGTATGTGTGTGATAGAACTAGAATGTGAGAGAAAGAGACTCTGCGAGAATATGAGAATGAAAGGGTGTGAGAGGGGGGAGAAAGGATGATAAAAGGTGAGAGTATTGCGTCGATCTTGAAAAAACTTGAGATGGAGGCATTTTCTGGTGATTCGTAGATTAATCCTGTTGAGGATAAAGAAAAAAAAAAAATCGTGCCATCGTGCGGCGACACAACGGGGGAACGCATGCATTATATATTCCCTTGTTATTAATGAAATAACTGTTAGATGACACTTGGTATAGATAATATGTAAAATGTTTCCAATATTCCCGAAAGTACTTATCGACTGTTTTTAGGACTTTGCTAAGATTCAACGTGTTTACATATATTTTATAGGTGTTTTAGAATTGGTCGATTTTTTTTTCTATTCTTTTTTTTTGGCCACCCTAGATATAAGCGGTTTTATATTGGCCGTGAGTACTTTTTTTTTTTCTTATTTTTGGCCATGACGAATACGAATTTTACTTTCAATCTTTGTTACAATCAGCGAACGGTCCAGCACATGGGATATTATGTGAACACGTTAACACGGAGGTACTTTTAGAATTCCAAGATGATGGCTCCTCGCTGGTTTTAATGATGATTCTTTTTACAATTTATAAGTGTATCTTTTTTGGTTTCCTTTTAGATTGTTAAAACTCTGTAAACTATTATCCAAATGTGTTGAATTTTAGCAAAGATTGTTGAATTTTGCTGTAAAATAGATAATGCAATTAGTGGAATGTTCATTGAAGAAGCGCACTTTGAAGAGTTTTGAGGTCTCGCGCCACGGCACGCATATTGTAGTTAGGATAGGAACAATGTCTATTCTACATATTTTGTAAATAGAAAGTATGATACACTAACTGAATACATATTATATAAAATTTAGGATACAATTGAAATAGTAGAGTATATAGTGTTGTAATTTGTAGGATAACCATTATTAATTATGAGAGCGAAGGCAGGATTAGGCTAGTTTAATTACAGATTAATGGGCCTTTATACGTCGTGGACTTTTTGTGCTCGGGACGGTCCCTCCACCTCTCTCTTATCCTTTCTCCTGTTCCCCGAAGACTCGCCCTCGAAGTTATCCTTTTCCTAAAGTGTTGAATCACTTTTTATTTGTACATAATATATAATTACGTTACTATCTCAACACTCATTGATTTATTATTTTTTATCAAATGTCAAATGTAATGGCGGCAAGCGACAGTTCCACGGAGGGACGCCTAAGACCTGTACTGATCTCTTTAGCAAAATAAATCTCGACTTTTAATTAGATTAGGTTTGCAGTCTACGCTACATACATGTATACGTCATATGGGTAACACTTTGCTCGCGTGATGCACTTTTCGATGGATACATTGCACGAGTAAAGATTTTCAATCCAAAATTAGCGATACCGTGTAACAATTCTCGCATTAATCTCACGAGCCGTTCACGTTGAAATTCTAAAATTATTACAATAATATAATAACGGTATGTTTCTACGAGTGAAAAGCACCGGCAGAGTCAAATCTTTCTAAGCAAAATATTTAACAATATCAATTTTCCTTTGATACTAATAAGCAATGAAACTTCAATGCTCGTTTCCCATTGCATTTTGATTGAGTTATTTATATGTTCAACGAAATAACGTTATCAATACTTATTTATTAATGTCGCATTTAAATTATTTGATCTTCCAGACCCTGTAAATTCAATTATCAATATTGTTTTAACCATTTCATTGATACTCTGCGTTGTACTTCTCAATTTATATGAGAGCTCTTTAAAAAGTTCTTGGAAAGTGCTAAAAGAGAAAGCTTTATTATTTTAAAGAAACTTTTCAAAGATTCTCTTTTATATTTTGGTGAGCATAACCTATCATGGAATTATCTATCGAATGTCAAAATCCTACCTGTGATTTGTGTTTGAAGTTCTTCGTCAAATACGTAGGTCTGGAAGTGTCACCGTGTTAATTATGATCGTATCATAGCGTTACTCATCGCGTAGCTTACCATCTTTCTAAAGGTGACTCGAAAATTGTTAAGGATAACTTAAAGGAGAAAAATTATATTTGAATTTGGTCTGAACATGGTCGGGAAGCGTCCCTCGTACTTGCCCCGCTCAAAGAATTAAAAGAATTACTATATTTTCTACTTGTGTAAATTTGTAAGCTACTTTCCAGTATTGATAAGATTTTCAAAAATTCTTTGATATTTTCTTCCTTCTACGTCTCTTTTTTTTCTTTCATTTTCACACATGTACCACGCTCTTCCCCTGTTTTCTCTCTTTCTTTCTTCCTCGTAATTCCTACGTCTTTTTTTCGTTAATTTTTTTTTTCTTACTAAATGGTGATGAAATGTGTTCCGTGACTTAGCAGCCATACAAGTGACTGTGATCTAGGCAAGCAGAGGTAAAGTTTAATGGCGGCTACACCCAGTGACTATTTCGATCACCATGTGTAATTTTTTTTTTCCTGTCTCGATCCTAAGTAGCCCCGCTTCCTTCATTACGAAAGCGAACACTCAATTGCGCCCTCCTACACATTTATTATTATTATTTGCGTTATCGTATTTTTATTATGCTATTAGTTGCTATTATCTCTTATTATAATTATTATTATATTGTCTCCTGTTTAATTTTGAAATATTTTTAAAATTGTTATATATCAATCGAGTATAATGTTACGAAAATATACCACACATACAAAGAAAAATAATACCACATATAGAAGTGATGAAATGTCAGTGAATTCTTCTGTATATAATATATTTGAGAAGAAAATTAATACACGAACGTACATGTATAACCGCGTGAGCGATATCGCGCACAGAACATAAACATACAATACGTATATCATAAAATATAAATGTATGAAAAAAATTATAATATGATCAATATATATTTGACATTTTATAAAAAAAAAAAAAAAAACCGAAGATATTTCAAGGAGGCATTAAAATCTTTACCAATCCGATAATCATTCGTTGCATTCGCTATTCTTCTCAATTTATCCACATACGAGCAATTAGGTGCAGTCCTCAGTCTGTAAATAATTTATTATTATTAATCTTAAAATAACTGACTTCCCGCTATCTCTTCCGATGCTGTTTTATTGGCTGTATTAATTTCAAGTATTCGGGTATACGCTTTTGATTGGCATCGTTATTTTACGGTTTTTAGTGAAGCTCGTTTAAAACACGACTTTTTGTGAAAAAAATGGATGAACTCATTTTTTTTTTAATTTTACAATTATATTAAGCGTAACGGGTTGTTTCTACGCCAATTATATTATCTCCAAAATTCTACAGTTGATGCCATAATAATTTATAAAGATTTTAATCGATTCTTCAGAATGATTGGTTGCGCTTGGTAGATTTTGATGCCAATGCGTATAAAAGAGAACCAGAATGTCGGACCAAAATGCCAATGCAGCCATTCTGACACGCAAATATTGTTGTGCTAATTGTTGTAAATACCGGTTGGGGACGAACAAAGAAACTGGGAAGAACGGAGTCGCACAGAAAGGATCATCTCAAATGCACTGTGACATATGCGGCAAAACAGGAACAGGAAGACAGAAAATCATTCGCGCTAAGACCGTCTGCATACCAATGTTTTCCGTTACGCGATCGAAAGCTCCGTACTTGCATCGTTACAATATTCAATTTATGTGATGTTTATCAAAGAGGATATATAGTCTTATTAGAAAAATTGAGGTAATGCTGTATGTAAGGAGACATAGATTTCCCCGGTGTAAAACCGAGTTAAATTCCAAATTTTTAATTGGTTCTTGCAATTGGTCTGCTAGTCCAATTAAATTCACATAATTCGTATTCGTACGTAGTTCATTGCGCATTGTCACATTGCACAGCATTCTTACGAGTAACGGACGGTTTCTCCGAAGTAAAAAGAGTAATAAAATAATTGTCAGGAAAGCATATTTCCTTGTGAAATATTCCCCGAGCAAGTTTCCCTAAAGACAAAATTCACGAAAAAATAAAGTTATCGGTGTAAGAAAATTGATAGTAATATCGTGTAAGCTATACGTAGAGAGCTTAAGCTGCGCAAAGGCACTGCTACTCGAATTAGAAAGATTAGTTCGTTTAGAATTGTGCACTTTCGATGTGTAGAGTTCACACTGTCATGCCTTATCGAACATAATTATTGAGATTATGTCCAGTAATAAGTTTACTTCTTTTATAATAATGTTAAATACGTTTTGGAAAACAAATACGGAACAATCCCGCTCCTCCGTATTTTATAAGGATACAATCTACGTTTATATTTTTTACAAATTATTAAAAATTCCCGCGATTTACTGCAATCGTATGTGGTGTTTCGAATTAAAATTTCTTCGATTCACGAATTTGATGATACGATGATTATTTCTCGTTCTTAATAAAAATAGTATAACACGTGTATAATTTGTAGAAGATTCTTTCAATTGAACTTACAATAAAATCTTGTATGAGAGATTGTCATCTTATTTCTGGACAGTGAGAAAGTTGTTATGATGTTGGTCAATTTTTGTGAAATATTTCGGCAACGTTGTACGAGAAAAAAAAACTGTATTTTCGGTATGTCTAATTAGAATTGGTAAACATAAGACTATACAAAAGTGCACATAAGATACATTTTTTTAAGAAACATTGGAATGAATTGTTCTCGGGGAAACACTTGTTAAGGGCCTCTGTAAATTTAGCATTATAAAGGTATAAAACAAAATTTTAGCACGCTAACCATTATGACGATTCAGTTGGGAGGAAGCGGATAAAGTATGAAATATTATACACAGAATAATATAGTAATCAGATGTATATAACAGAAGCATATATATTATATACTGATGTCTGATTATGAAATATTAAACAAGTGTTATTGAATAAACTGTTGTAATCTGTGTTGACAATCGCCGATGTTCTGAGCTTCGAGTGACCGACGCGGTAGACACAATATGCCTTCAGAGTGTTCGAAAGAGTACTTCAAATTTTTAATCGTAATACGTGCATGTACCAAAGTAATAATTTGCTTAAGAAATTGTGAATGGATGCTTTTTCTTGTTATTCAATCTTTAAAATACATTCAGAGCTGTGACGTTTCTTCGAGTTGGGTAACGATATGCACGTCAGATATTGACATCTGAAATAATATATGTCTAACAATACATTAAGCTGTTAATACACTTGATTTCATGTTTGTATTTGTCATTCAGCTCAGTTCAGAAACGTAAGAGCCGTTAAGATACTTTTGTAAATGAAGCATTTACGATTAAAAATATGAAACTTGTGTGGCATAAATATGGGACAGGTATTATTATCTCGCTTATGTGAGTTGATTATTTAATACACTGATTTTAGCTAGCACTATTTCATTAACTAAACGAGGGAGAGGGAGTGTCCTTTATGGCTCATTTGATAAGAGACAATGTAATATGATATTCTGATACATCTGCAATCTGAATTACTTTATAAATTGCTACAAGTACGAAAGACATTACTGATAAGTTTATTATTTCTTCTTGTTCGATAATAAATTTGCACATCCTAGGCGCAGTCATTTTCAGCTAGACTCTTTGTACATAACACAGGCAATAATAATCATAATAAATGACAAGATAATGAAAAAATATATATATATACAATTATTTGTAGACTATCATTATTCGTGAAGTTATTATCGTATTAGGTACGTTTAGTCCAACATGGATACTAGTAGTAATAGATAGAAGTTGCTTGAGAATATTTTTTCAATGCCAAGAATGCGATCACTACATGTAGAGAAAGTGGTGTAATAAATTCAATGCAGAATTGTATATAAAATATTGTACATTTTTATACAATTATATCAAGGGCATTAATGCTTTTACATGCAATATTCTTTCAGATTACTTAGAATCTTCAAGAATTCATGCACTCTTATAGTACTTTATTCAGTGGCGGATTCTTAACGTTAATTATCGTTTAATTTATTTAAGAACTATGATGGTCGTTTACATAAATCTTGTTGCATACTACATTAATACAATTTATTTATAAATATACACAAATGTATGTATATAAACTGTATAAATGTACGAATGTATTATTGCACAAGATTTCATGGTGCGGCAGTCGAGATATTAACATCAAGTAGTAATTCTACTTTTACATCAATTGCGTCGAATAATTAAGATGGACGCATACATTTTTTTACAATCCTTTTATCATCTCCTTGAGAATACCACTATAAAAACTTATTTTTTTATCTTTACTTACTTATATGAAATTTACCAACGAAGTTAATTTTATTGAACCTTTGTCATTTTACTTATTTCAGTATGGTTCCTGCCTACTGTTGATGACAATTGTAAATCGTTATGTAAAGTGAAGTAATCTGTGATCAAATATGTCTTTTAGCCTTACAACTACCACTTGTAGTGACGAATTTTATCCATCTCATCTGGAGTAAAACGCAACACTGTAGAAATAGCATTCAACATATGTCGCTTACTGGAGGAGTCATTTGTGGTCAAAAAATTGACAAACACGTTCTTTAAATATTCCAAATTGGCGCCTTCTCTAGATTTGCAAGCTTCGAGTCTGAATGTTATAAACAATTAAAAATATTAATTTTAATTTAAAGAAATTTTGTCCAAGTTTTACAGTAAAACGTTATGAAGTACCTTGTAATCTGAGCTTGCAATCCTTTTAATTCATCCTTATGTTTTTCACTTGCGTGAAAGAAGTCTCTCTGGTTTTCTCTCAGCTGTGCTTCTAATTTCATATTAGCTTTTCGCAGTGCCGATACTTGAACTTCTCTTCTTGCTAATTCCTGGGCGTAATGCAACATTGGAGGGCTGTCCCCCGTTAACAATCCTGTCACCAAATCCGTGGTTGGTTCCGATGCATTTTCCAATGAAGATGATTTCGATTTTTCCTCGGACGAAGACGAAGAACCTGTCTTTGGTAATAATGCATGGAATGATGTTTTTAGCGTAACGATTTCTTGGTCTTTTTCCTCTATTACGGCCAAAGATCGTTCTCTTTGACGTAAAAGTTGCTGCTCCAAAGCAGCAATTTTACCACGATATTCGTTGTCCTTTTGAGACAAGATTCGTTCGTGTTTTACACGTTCATCTTGCATTAACTAGAAAAACAATAAGATAACAAAAAATACAATATACCGTTTAGTGCTTTTTTTACGTGAATTTTTGCTATTATAACCTGCTGCTGCTGTTCTAATTTAGCTTTGCATTCTCTTTCTTTCTCAGCAATATCTGCATTCAAAATTCTTATTCTCTCCTCCAAGTTTCTATTATGTGTCTTAGCAAGATGTAACTGAGCGTTATTGTTTTCTCTCTCGTTAGACTCCATCATATTACTAGCATGATATCGAGCACTTTGCATTCTAGATGAAGTCAATGCGTTTAACTTTGATGCAGTTTGTTGTTTGTAATCCTCAAATTCTAGAATCAAAGACTCGTACTTCTCCTTATATTCCAGATCTTGATTACTGTCATACAAATTTAAACTGCGCAGCAGAGCTATAAATAAACAATGTCATTTATTATCTATTCTAAAATATAAATACGACATTCGCATACCTTTAGCGTGCGATGAACCATTTCCTTTATTATCGCAGTCTAGTAACCGAGAATATAATTTTTTTATTTTTGCAATAATTTCTTGCGGATCAATATTCTCTTCAATCAATTGAGGCTCTTTCTGGTCCTTTTCCCGCAAATTGGCCAGTTGGTCTTTCAACTTTTGAATAGCTTGCTGATCCTGTTGCCTGAGTCTATCATATCCTCCAACAGTTTCTGACAGTTCAGCTAGTCGGGCTTCTAAACCTGCTACTCGAGCTTCATGCGTCATCGCAAGAACTCTTGCTTGTTGTTCTGCAGCACCAGCTCTCTTTTGTTCCTATACAAAATCATAGTTTAAACGCATTAACAAAAAGTTATAAAATGATGCATAACTGATCAAAACTTACTTCAAGAATCGCATTACGATGTTGTCGTTTCAATGTGGCCATTTCTGCTTGCAAGGACAGAAGCAAGGGCGGTGTTTCCTTGGCAGCCGCTTCTGCTTCTTTGAGCTTATTTCTTGCGATTTCTAATTCAGCTTCTAGAATTCTTCTTTGAGATTTACTTGATACTTGACTTTTTAATTCCTTTACTTGCACTTCTAATTGCTCTTTTGCACGACGTTCGTCACTCACTAATCTTTGCAACTCTCTATAAATATATTATGTACATAAATTTGATAGTCTATTTCACACACCAATCTTAAAAAAATTACTGTGTTAATATATATTTATGTACTTCATCATTGCAGAATGATCAGCTTGCTCCTTCTCTCGTTCATGGCGTTCCATAATTAATTTATACTTCACATGCTCCACTTCCGAGTGGATATCCTTCTGTGCTTTTTTTAATTTTTCTTTTAGATCCCGTATTACTTTTTCGCACTAAAATCCAATTATTATTATTAACAGACATGTTAATGTTTCACCTTGGAAGCAAAATGTACCTATTAAGTGATAACAATACAACTATTTTGTACCTCCTCACGCTCACTTCTTAATTGTCTCTTATCGGACTGAAAATTTGCTTCCATTTTTGATTTCTCGGCAGAAAGTGTAGCTAATGAAGTCATAAGTACTCCGAGTTGGGTCTTCAATTGACTCACAGTCTCAGGTTTCCTTTGCTCTTTTTTAACTTCTGTAGCCTGATTGTAAAACCATTTAAAAATACTAATTGTAATCAATTAAAGAATGAATAGAAATGCAATATTGGAAATAGTAATGCAATACCGTCACCGATTTTCGAGTACTCGCCTCGCCAGATTCTTCGGTTTTATTCATCTTGGTCGTTAATACCTTCAAATTATCCTCTAATGCTTCTTTCTCTTTAACAAGTTCTTCATATGCCGGACCTATATCTGAAATGTAATAATAAGATTACTAGAATGATACGTTTAAATGGCGCGCTTCAGACGGTATTCCATTATGTCGTCGAATTGAAATGTCAACGCACCTCGAAGCTGGTTCTCACATTTTAACAATTGCTCCTTTTGCCTTTCAACAGCCTCAAATAGTTCTCGTTTATTATTTTTCTCCATTGTTTATTATATCCTAAATTAATACTGCTTTTAGGTGATACAGGAACGTGATCTTCCGTACTGTTATGGTTGTCTACTCAACGAATATCGGTGTAAGCGATGACACATGGTTCAGTACTGATTACAATAATCTCTATATATTTCTATAAAGAGTGTCGCTTCTTCCTGCACCTGTTAAAATTATATTTACAGTAAATGTCGGGAAAATCTTGTAGTTGACTGCTGAGCACATATTTGCTCACACGTCACCGCCATTTGCCAGGTAGCACTACACTACTCAGCCACTTAGAACTGTTCCATCTAATCAACCGAGTTTTACTGTCGAGCTTAGCCAATCAGAACGCGATTTTTAGGAAATACAGGCATCTGATTGGCTAATATTGACAGTTAATTTTTTTCGGTTAATTATCGTAAACAAACGGCCCTAAATCATTAGAAATATGGTAGCTCCTATATGTGAACAGAGATAATATGATTGAAAGTACTTCAAATTTATTTTGAACAAAATCGAAATAAAAGATAAACAAAGAAAAAAAATTTCATATAACAATCTATCTGACTACATTTAATGTTAAATAGTTTATTGCAGTATACACATTTAAACTATTAAAAATATTCATACATCTGTTACATCATTAGCTGTTTTAATTGGAGATTCGATCTCTAGCGTTACAGGTC
>JARPRH010000358.1:2791397-2815064 GCA_031763665.1 Calameuta haemorrhoidalis
AAGAGCTCCTACGAACCAGACATTAGCAAATGTGTCTGCTTCGAAACAGCTGAGATTGAATTCACTTTTGATAGAAGGTGCTAGAGGTTTTCCAATACCCATGTCATATCCAAAGACTAATCCAGCTACTACAGCAACAATTAATACAAGAGCATCCTGATTAGTAGATGTCAAAGGTGTCAGATTATCAGTTCTTTTTGGTATTGGTTTCCTCAAGTTCTTTGCAGGAATGCATTGATAATCATCAGCCAATGGTTTTGTTTGCGATGGTTCAACATTTCTGCTTGCTCCATTTAGCAGTATAGCTGTATCTTCTTCGTCTGACATTGTTATTTTAATTGTTTCGAGAAACCCTCTTGTTAAATGTTTTCCAATAAACTAAAGAAAATCGACTTTCTTTTACAGTCACGATATTGAATTGCTTGGTAAAAAATGATTAGACTAACAGGCTCTTACAGGCAATGCTGTCTTGCAAACTGTATCAAATTACACTGAAAATAAAGTACCATCAATAAACACCAAATGTAAGATTTAAAATAACTTTATACATGCAGCTTTTAAGCTAAAACAAACGCGAAGACAGTACATAAAAACTCACCGAATGTAAACTCCGTTATCTCTGACAAATATCCGAGGCAAAATATGGCTAAAAGAAATGAGGAATAGCTATATTTAGAAAAGTGATCTCTTCGATAAATAAATGTTTTGTTTATGCGTGTTTGACATTTGCGGCAATCTGTCACTGTTGAAGCGCCATCTTGCACAACATTCAATACAAATTAGTAAAAGAGGAAGTGGTACCTTCTCAACAATAGAAATCAAGAAACAAGGTGGCATTTACTCGTAGCGATATCTATAGTGAATACTTGAAACTACAATATAAAAGTTAATCGTGAACTCCAGACTAATTATTCCCTCCACTATGTAATAATCTCTATTTAAATTTTCTCGTCATACATTAGCAAATTCATTTATTATTTGAACCACTTGAAACATACAATAGCCACGACTAAATATTACGTAACGTATCTCAGCTTTGCGTAGCAATCAAATAATAAGCTATCAGAATGCTTATTAAAACTAATATACAGCATATATAACGTAAAAAATTAACTTTACAGAAACACACAGCTAATTTATCGCTTTCATGTAAATCATCCATTAACTTAATCACCGTTCGAATAACGAACTATTCCAAAAATGCTTTCAGAAATGGCCGCAACCCATGAAGTGGCGCTGCAATCGCTATACGAAAAAGAGACGCTCTCTCTCAGGATCACGGGTGAATCGATTTGCGTTATATCGCGCAGTGAAAGCGTTCTCACGAGCGATGTTCCTGGCCGGGAAGCAGCGTGAATCGCCCGTCTGAATAGTAGAGATAGTAAAGCCAGGATACGGCCCCGGAAATTTGCAAAGATTTTCTAACGGGACAAGTAATTGACGTTGACTGTTTTCCCGGTTTCGGATCTGCTAGTTGAAAAAAAGAAGAGTAGGGGGAGGCTGCACGCCGAAGTGATCGACCGTACGGCCGAAAAATCAGTCACAACGCTGCGCCGCCCTGTCCATCTTCGTTTATCGGCAGATTAAACCAGGAAGGAATTATCGGTGAGTTGCTTGAACGTCTCTGACATTTTACTCAAAGAAGATTGCTTCTTATGGCTGAGGTAATCGTGAAAATTCGTGTCACGTTCAAAAGATCTGACGGTCAGACACAAATGGAGCTTGACAGGGAACGAATGACGTGAACCAGGGGTGTGTCACTGGACTGGTTAGCATAGGCTTTTTTATTGACTGCTTTCAAATGATTTACGTAGGATTATGGCTTAGAATTTAAAATTTATAATTATTCATTGTAGTTTACTAGGCATGTGATTTGACGGGAAGCCAAATTTTTTATCGTTATCGAGTGGTTGAGATTCTATACGATTTTATGCCGCCATTTGCCGCTCTGTCGGCATACTCGAAAATCTATCTTAATAGGATCGTTTATTATTAATTTTTTCCTTTGCCGTCACAAGGAAACTGAAGATTGGCCGCTCCCTTTGCAAGGTACGCATTTTTTCTTTGATTGAGGTTAATTCTTCTGGACATCATTTTCGTCTCTTACTGTTTTCTCCACGGAAACAGTCTGACCGGTTTTTTTCAAATATTTTTTAGTTTTAAATGAAACAACCAAGTAGTAGGTTCTTTTGAAAGATCCATTAGGGATTATTTATCGATTCACCATTTAAACTTCCTTATAATGAATAATGCCGGAAGGGCTTTGAACGAAACGAATTAAATCATAGGGTTGTGGTTATAGGTTATCTTACCGGTGGGTTCGACTTAAATTATTATAGAAAACTAAGAAATGACACTCGAGCTTTTATCACGAATAAAAAAGATCTCTGTAAATTATATTTGATTTTTAAGTATCATTAAACAAAATAATTGTACAGTTAATTTATTTAGAAATTTCGTGATCTCTATTCAAGAACTTTATAAATTCAGACTTAATCGAAACTTTGATCAATTTGTAAATATCGATTATTGACTTCCTATCAGATTAGTAAATTATGATGTGATTACATTTCAGAAACGGGTTATGATCAATTTGAGAAGAAATAAAGTTATATGTTAGAAGGTGATCTAAAGTTCCCGCGAATTTCCTAGCCTTTCAAGAAATTCCTTACCAAAACTTAACAGAGTTTGGTTGAAGAATCGTGGTGATACAATCCACCTTAGCTTTCCAGCAAAAATAATCATTCATACACATAGAATTCCAGCAGCTCCTTTTTTTTTTAATAAACATGAGCCTGGCATCCGTTCGAAAACAATGATCTGCAAAAACAAATTGAGCATTTTCACGTATAGTAAAATCGTCCATTCCCTCAGTGCGAAATAATTTTAATTAATATTTTTGTCTACATTATTCCTGGCCACAGTTATCCGATAAACACATTGGTGACGTATGCGTCATTGGAAAACAGCGCGAATAAAAGAACAAGAATCACGGGAGCGGGAGAAACGAAAGAAAGGAACAAAGAGGGAAAAAAGAACAACAGAATAGAACGATCACGTTCGATTGCGTATTGCGCAATTGCAGAATTGCGCAATGAAAAGCTTGAAACAATAATCGACTGAATTACAATTCCATTTAATGTTTATTTGTAGAGGTTGTGTCATCTTGGAGAAACAAGAAAGAAAAGCCGCGTGTCTGTGATTGTTACTCTTGGACACCGATAGTTTATAAAGTACACATTGCATAAAATATATGACTCAATACTTGTTCCTAAATGTTAAAATAACATCTCTATGCTCTTGGCGCATGTATAATTTTACAGAGATCGCATCATGTCACACGTTAAAAGAAAAACCATCAATTTCTACCGCCTCTAGCGAACCACGGTTATAATCGGGAGAAATTCGAGACCGAGTCGTGTCACGTGGTATCGAGCTCGAGTTCCTATTGGCTAAAGAATTGTGGCGGGGGGGCTGGCCGGTCTCCCCCACTTGCCTAACACTCTCCTGGCCCAGGAGCGTCAGAATGATTCGGGATTTCGTTCTCGTCGTTCATATTCTAAGCCGGTCCTTTTCTCTCTTATTATCGCTCGTTTTCTTACTCTCGTACGTCCATCTCGAGGTTAAATCGTCGTGTAATAATATGAGTCTGCCTTACGTGATCACGCGCGATTACAACGTGTACGAATACTCGTGATAGAGGATACAATTATTGCTACGTAAAATAACGGTTTAGTGAGCTTGTGCCTTTGTGCTCTGTGAAGTTTTCTACTCTTGTGATATACTTGGATTGACTTGATCTTCGCCTTTCGTCGAACCCACCACAGCAAGGTGTGTTTACTTGCCCATTTAGCATCTACGTTCACATTTCTGCACGATTCTCGCGTTACTTCGTCTATATATCGGACTGTGTTATCGCTCGTGTAGATTACACAGTGATTGATCTTAAAGGTTTATGGTTACATTGTGCGTCAAATGTATTATTTAATTTGCAATTAAGATACGAGTTCGACTGTGAACAGACTCGATACGACCTTAGGAATATTTCGTATCTGAGTGGGAAAACATTTTATTATCAGACTATACGAAACGTTTATTCCTTCATCGGTATCTAATCTTTGGAAGTATTTGATCGTTGAGTTTCGTATCTTGTGTTTGATTTCAATCCGTATATCGCTCTTTCGTTTTTCATTTATTTCTCCGAATGGTAATTCAACGTGAAGTAACAGAAAAAGTTTGCTGTACTCTTAACGGTATTCGACGTAATTACGCCGTAAATGAGTTTACGTGTAGCAGGCAGCTTATTACTAACTAGCTGGGAACCCGAGAATTTGCAACAATTACTCAATACTCGTGCAGTAGTGGGCCGTTAATCTGAATTTGAAGAAGCGTAAAAAGGCCGTGCGAAACGAATACAAATGGCCGCACTGTTTACAAATAGAAATTGAACACAATGGCTACTACTCTTCTAGCATTGCCCAGGACTAAATATAACTGTAATTGGGTGCGCTGGTAAATATAATCTTATTGACACAGTTAACAGTGCATTATGATGCATATCGTGTTCATAATTTTTATTATATATTAATATCCGTTTATATATGCCTGACTAGAAAAATAACGCTTTGTAAGAATTTCTTTTTTCCCACAATTTCTGTCGAACTTCTATTTCTTGCATTCGAGTTAAACGAAAATGTCTGGTTTCATTATACGCCTTTTTTTAAACGAAGTTATTGGAGATTTATCATTCCCGTTAGCGTAAGGTAGTCGAATCTTGTAATAACATTGAGACAATACTATTCCTCCATTTCCTCACTTCGTAATATTCCTTTTTCGTGGTTTCGCTAAACGATATATTTTTTTAACATTTATATATTACTATCTCCATTTCCCCGTTTTGACAGTTATACGTTTCACCGTGAAAATGCAATTTCTTTATTTTCACCCAAATACACAATGTATCGTATAATACTTACGGTTAGCATATAGTCTTTTTTTTCCTTATCAAATTCACATGTGTAAACAAAATTGTCAGCAATACTCAGTGAAATTCGAAATATCCATAATTCCAATATTACGATCCTAGTCCAACCTAACCTTCAATAACGGTAGATGCTGAGATACAAAATATTACCGATGGAAGATTCATTCGAATCCATTGCTAAATCGATGGATCGATCGACAATAAAGACAAAGTTCAGGCATTAAACCAAAGCAGTTAACTACCTTAAATTCACCTAGCGTACTAACCTCCCTTAATTTCCAACATTAAGCTCCCTTCACACGATACTCGCGCACGGCAACTCAACCAAGGGAATAGCTTTACTAATAGCAAACCGCCACACAGATAATCTCTATGTTTAAACTGTGACATCATCAGGACGCGAGCCAGCGGACAAGCTATATACGCAGCATTACGCTCGGGTCCTCTTGGCTTTATTAGCATATACACTGTCCAGCGAAATCAGCAGCAAAGTCTCTGGTTCGTGTTTACGATAAAATCAATATTTTTCAAAATGGCTGACAAGTCATTATCATTTCTCCCGGAGCTGGGAACGTGAACTAGGTTAGAAAAGCAAGTATTAAAAATTCAGTCTCGACCGAGCCCGACGCTCTGCCCTGAAAACAGACGATGACAGTGAGAATAAAAATAATGGCTAATGAAAATAAAATAAACGTCACAAGACGCCAATAGATCAGATTACCGATGCCAGGAGCGAAGCCAGTGCCTGGCAAATGCCAGGCACGACCGGTAATGATGGCTAATGTCGTGTAAATGGACCTAGGGTAACACGAGAGTTTCTCCTTCGTCCCTTGCCTCCCCCTCTATCCTCCTGTCAACGTGGAACCACGTTACACCACATTGTCCAAGGCTTCTGCCCCACATTGACAACACGTCGGTCGTGCAATGACTGCACTTCTGTATACGTGACACGTGCTTTTTTTTTATTAGCTGACTTATCCCAGTTCGTCCTCTGTAACTTATCGGCCAAAAATCAAATACTAAGTTGCGCAAGGGACTGTACCGATTGACTCTGTGCTTACCAAGGTGGTTAGCTTATGCGAGTTAAATAGAGACGCTTTGCATACGTTACACTTCACAGGTGAACAAAGATGCATATACTGTATATCTATGAGTTCACCGACGTATCGTCAGGCTGACAACTGTAGGGACTGTAAACTTTTTTTTGCTCAGTAATTCCGTGGAAACTGATTTTCGTTGCACGTCAGCAGACTTGACTCGTGGGATTAACGTGTACAGTCGCGGCAATGGCGTTTAGTAGGTCTACGTTACGAAAAATCTTTTATTCGACGTCACTTTATTTTCCGGGGACGGTTATTAATTTTTGTTATGGCGCCTGGAACCTTGGCTGAATATATCTTGAATACTCGTGACTCGACGTGACTGGTGTTCCCAGCTATGGCTGCCTCGTCGTCCCATCGCATCCTGCGCCTTTCTCTTCTTTTCTATTCTTCGTTATCTATACGTGCGGCTCTGTTCGTAACCCTTTTTTTACTCCCCCCTCTTGTTCCTGCTGCTACGTGGCTCATCGAGGTTACGTAAAACAAACGGGATAGCGGTTTCGTGCGTGAACGAGATTTAAGCGTGAGTTTGCGCGTACGCGTTATGTGGTTTTGTATCCTTTGTACGTTGGCTTTTTTAAAAGGATTTTAAATGTAGTTTTGTTGTTCTTGTTGTACGGGCGCTGTAAGACGCGCCAGGAATTCATGCTTAGAGAAGCTGATTTAGACGCGGGAAAATTCATTTGAATTCGAAACGCGTTGGGTCCGACGGGTGGTGGATGCTTTGAACAGCGAAGTCGCGTCCGATTGCGTCATGGACAAGGTCGGCGGAGTTACGTAAAAAAAAAAGAAAAGGGTGTCCTTTGAACGAATTACAAAAGTAATTCATGCAGCCCTAACCTTCTGTACGGGGCACGTTCGTGCATCCGGTAAATCGGCTTTAATTGCGAAGTGACGTCATCGGCCGAATTAAATGAATTAAACCGAATGCTAGGCGGGCGACGCCCTGTACTTTTTCTCGTCGCTTTTTTTTGTCATACCGGGTGACTCGAAGGTATAGGTAGCACTGCCGTTGCTCGATAAATTAATTACGAGTGTTCGATGCCTGACGGGAAAAAATGACTGTGTTCGTTTTAGACTTTGAATTTACAATTTTAGTTCTCACTGCTTAATTTAGTTCACAATCATGGCTCTGGCTAAATAATATTTTTTAATATTTTTTGAGAACACACGAACATGGCTTAAACTTTGAAATTCTTGTGTCTGCCTATCGTTCACTACATAGGTCTGTTCCTTTATATCTATTTTTTTGTCTTCAACGAAAGTCTTTGTGCTCAAGCGATTGAAATGGGATCGGGGAATGTACGCGGTGTCCTATAAATAAACGATCGAGTCTCAACTGACCCACATTTTTCCATTAATCAGCTCGCAGGGTGAACAAAGAAGCATGAGCTGCGTTACGGGTAATAACTTTGACATTATTTATTAGACGCAATAATTTATATATAATTTATGAAAAAAAAATGCGAATTAAGACGTCTCGGCAAGAAATTAACATTATTTTTGGATATTGCGACCTTGCTCTTTTTGGTCGTTTGCCAAAAATAGTCTAGCGTCTACTCGAGGAATTCCATAGAAATTTATTTTGTCTAAGCTTTTATTTTTTTTTTTATGCATATGCATTAGGTCCATATGATTTTGTAAGCTTATGCCCTGTGGACTCAACCGTATCGCTTGCGGACTTAATCAATGTCTGTTGATTGCAGAGTCGAGCAATAAATGCATTGAGAGTAAATTTAAAAAAAAAAATTTAATGAACGCAAAGACTCATGCAACCCCGATAAATTATCGAATGATTAATCTATACGTTATCATATCATGGAAAACGATAAAACTTGTATTAGTCATATCGCAATAACGAGGATCAAAACGATCATTTAAACCAGTCGCACAAATGTAAAGCAGAAGCACGTAAACCCGATACTTGAAGAGAGTTTGGATCGCTCCTAGAATCCTGACTTAATTATGAACCAGGAATACTAGGAATCCCCGTCTACCTCCATAATAACTTGGCCTCCCTAAGATCCACTACATAAGAGTATCATCGCACCTAGATATTATCATCATTCGCAAAATTTGACGCATCAAAGATTTTCTCCTCCGCCGTGTTAATTTTTCTTTCCGCACAAACTCTTTGCGGACGCCGATCGATACTGCTGGAACGAGCGGCAGACTTTAATTATTCGCGGGATTCACGAGTCGGTGGATCTCGAATGATCGCCGTGGCGAAAAATACAGAGGGAAGAGTAAATCCCTGCAGTTGAAAAGTCTCATTGCAATTTGCATCGTGACCTTAGTAAAAATCCAATATAGATGTGGAATGGTCGGAAGATGAAAAAAAAATGTTTAGTCCTAAATTTCCAAATTGATCGGAGACACCGTGCAAATGCATTTTTTAATTTCAAATCACGCGTTGTAATAACTTGACAAATTAGAGGCGACAGCGAATAATATATAATAAAATAAAAATGCTCGTGGATTTTGTTAGCCTGAACGTCAAGACTGACACATTCGGTTGTTACTAGGTTCAGCGTAAATAATTGATTAAACAAAAATTCAATTTTCATTTACTTAAGCTTCGCTGTCGTGCAGCATGTCTCATGCATCTAACATATGGTTACCGACGCGTTACATTGTCTGGAGGGGCGGAGGGTCACGTGGTCAAGCGCACGCGATTTAAGACTTTCTTGGAAATAACGAATGCTGTGCGTAGTCGTCGCGACTTAAGTACAATGGGCCATTCATCGTCGGGTTGGGCGGAGAAATGGGAAGGGGGAGTGAGGGGGGGTGCAAGAAATAAAAGCAAAGCGCAAGAGGAAAGATAGGAGGAGGAGAAGAAGCTTGAGGAAAAAATATGCTGGATTGTATACATATATAGATACCGTATATGTATATACCGGATGCTTGCGGTGTAGAAAGATGAAGTAGCGAAAACATAAGACGAAGGAATAAAAAAAAAAAGAAAATCGAGAAAGGAGAACAGAGGAATCATTCACTGATAAATTTCACATTTCTCTCTCTCTCTCTCTCTCTCTGACTTATCTTTCTTCTTTCTCCCTCTTTCTCATTTCCTTTCACCTCGTTCCTTTTTAATAGAATAATCCAATGCATGCGCACTCGGCGTCTGCTTCGAAGCTATTTATCGTTGCTTACGCGAACGGTTACAATCGGTGATTTTTATTTGTTTTAACTCGTTAT
Organism: Calameuta haemorrhoidalis; assembly: GCA_031763665.1. Taxonomy (NCBI): domain Eukaryota; kingdom Metazoa; phylum Arthropoda; class Insecta; order Hymenoptera; family Cephidae; genus Calameuta; species Calameuta haemorrhoidalis. The sequence goes on from JARPRH010000358.1 coordinate 2,800,680, forward strand.
TAAGTGGACTGCTAATTGGAGCTAAAATCGTTATATCCGCTCTGATCGTTTCAACGAGCTGGCGATTCGATTTTCAGTCACGAACGCTCAATTATTGTTCGCCGGTTATAGGTGCGATTATCTTGTAGGAGGGCAGTGCGCATGCGCGAGACTCATGCATTTTCTCGTGAGAAATGGAGCGAGATAGGATGAGGAAGAGAAGGGAGGGTGAAAACTGCGTGAAGAAAAAAGGAAAAGGATACGAGATAACAGGGGGGCGGCAGAGAGAGAGAGAAAAGAAAAGTTCACGGGTATGAAAACCGCAATGATACGAAGGCGAAGCAGCACGGGTTCTGGCGAGTAGCAAAACTCGAGACTTCTCGTGTTGCGTGTTCTAATTAAGTGAGAGCCGAGTGACCACGAGTGGCCCCGATTGAAAATCCTTTTTTCTATTTCTTCTTTTGATGTCCAGCAAACGCATGTGATACGAAATACGTATAGATACATAAATGACCAAAGATCGGAATAAATAAAAAGAAAAAAATAACCGATCAGACTGCGGTTACAGCATCAAGCACGAGTTATCAGAACCTAACCTGCTTTTCATTATGTCCTGTTATCAGCTTCTTCAATACTCGTATTTTTTTTTATCACACAACCGCTCACGACGGAAATGCCTATATGCATGGCACTGCGTTATTTGTACTGAAAATATGCATTCGATACTCAAGCACGGTACGAAGCGTCTCGTGCGTCTACGCGCATGCGCACGTATCAGAGGCAAAATCGAAATAGAGTAAAATTCATGACGGATTTCCAGCGGTTCGTCAAGGCGGCCAACAATGCGTGTCTCCCGACCAACATGAAATAATAGGACGACGCGGCTATTGTGTAATATTATTTTTATTGTATATCCGTTTTTTCTGTTCTTCGTGCAACGACGCTGGTTGGTTGGCTTTTTTACAGTCGCGCTCTTGTATATCTGTATATAGAGTTCTGTGGCGATTATGACCTCTTGCACGTATAGGCTTGTGCCACCGCGTACGGGGCTGCACGCAGGTACATAATATATGTACGTAAGGCACGTGTCCAGTTAGAAGAGGTCATTGTCCGACAACGTTCGCCATTGTCGACGGACATGATCGATAAAAGCTGCTGTTGCTGCTTCTCAGGCTTTGTATTACTATATTTGTTTTTTTGTCTCTCGTCAGCCCTTTTGACTCTTGATGGATTTCTCTTTAATTTTTTTTCTCTTCGTCTATCTCCTCTCTTATTTTATCTTGGCTACATCGATGCGTGCCTGATGGAATGCATGGTCACGTTAATCGAACCCCAAATAAGCATTGATTGAGGACTGGTCGGAAAGATCAGTGGCTACCATAGCTTGTATTACTATATTATATGCATATTTTTCGTTTAATTATAATATCGCATTGTCAGTCCGTTGAAAATTTTCGAGACGGTTGATCTGCTTTTTCTGCACGTGGGAGTCGTTGGAACCCTTGTATTCTTTTTTCGCCAAACCGGAAGTCGTCGCTGGGCTAACTGCAATTAGACCCACCCCTTGCACTTCCGGTTACGAATTTTTTTTCCTGCACGCATTCGCTCGTAGGGTCTTCCGCTTTGTTTTTATCGCGTGGACTTATCTTTACGGGAAATTCGACTGGTTGGTCACGTAATTGCATTTCCAGGTTTTTTTTTTAGAGTGCACTCTGGGAATTGCATTCACTCGTGACACGAGCGGGGCACTTTTTGTGTCTGTTTGAAGAAATTCCTCCTTGTACACTTTAACCTGCGTGCGTTTCGCTTTTGCTCACGAGGAACGACTTGGTTGCTCTTTTGTTAGTTTTTTAATTGGACTCTTTTTTTGTTTTTTACTTAATTCTCTTTCGCTTTTTGTTTCAGGGTGCGGGAAATTAGGTGCCTAAACGAGATACGGTAAGGCTCTGTGAACGTGTTGCGTAATTTGTCAATATTTTATAATTTTGGTGATTTACGATGACGCGCGCGTGTGTGAATATATATGTAAATTCGCCTCTCTGCGAATAAACATAAATAATTGCTCCTCTCGCAGTCGCACGAGCAGAAGCTTCTCGACTCTTTTAACCTATATGAGTTTTCGTCTTCGGTTCTCTTTCTACTTTACCAGGCACATTTCGAATATTTCTCGTCGGGCCTCCCGACGCTCGAAATAAACTCGACGAAGAGAGACGAAGACGAAGTTTTGCTTGACCGAATCGCTGCACGCTTTGGCAAGGTTAACGAACCTTCTGGACTCGTCCCACAATGCATTGCGAGCGAAATCAAAAATTCTCTAATCGCCTTGTAAACGTTAGTTTGTTACGCCGTGTAGAGCCCCGCATTGGAGACGAGTCAAAAGTTAATCTTGAAGTATTTTATATTAGATTTTAAACGGAACCTATCGATGTCACAATTTGAACGGCCTAAAAGTCACTTGGTTATCGTAGGATCAACCACGAAGCTAATATCGGCCACTATGATGACACCGCTATTTCTTCAGCCTTACATACTACATAGCATAGGCGAGTGGGCTGTAGTCTAGTTATTACAGTTCAAACGGGCCGATACTGTACCACCGTAGTACTTAGCCGAGTAATATCTATAGTAAGTGGCGAGAGCAGCACGGCTACCTATACAGACACGTATTTAACATATTATTCAGGGAACAGTCGCGACATAATAATCTTCGAGTCGAACCTATCTTATCCAGTTTGAATCTATTTATATCCAGTGACGTTGTATATATAAACACCGGCGAGCCACCTTGTGGGCGTTGAACTGTAACACTTTCAACCCAAGTCCAAAACCTTTTTTTTTTTTTCTTATCCTTGGACATCACATGTGGCATAGGCGACATAACCTGCATAGGGATACGTGGCTGTTTGGTGTTTCTTTTATTAGTAGTGTAAATGTAGGACTCTTGGGTTGAGGGGAGGATTAGAAAAATCATTTTTTTTTTCACGGACAATTTTTACAAATTTGAATTTAAGGGGTTGAAATTTAAAAAAAAATTTTTGTTTTAACGTTACCTCGAGGGTATGGAGCATCGGTACCTCTTGGTGCGGTAGCTTGTGGCGTGTTGATGACCTGTGGCTTTCAATTCGGACGAAGAATGGAGGGATGATGAGTTTACCTAAGGCTAGTTTGAAAGTAGGTTACAGCTCCTACTCAGCTGGCTGACTTTGTCTCGGTACGTTAACGTTGAAACGGGAAAGTTGAGGTTGGGATAGACTGCGTCGACGCTTGCGTCGTTTTAAGGTCCTTGACGATGTACGATCGGGAGACAATGGATTCTCGTGGTTACGTAAAAGGATAACGTTAATTCTTGGGCTCAATCGTATTTGTGCAAACGGATGAAACGGGGGTCTGACGTTTCGCTCGAGTAACTTGAGTCAGTCGAATGACTTGACAATAACGTCAGTCAATGACTTGGATCATGGATCTTCGTACAGTTAGGTTGTGCTAGATAGTTTTTAGGATTTGTATTTTTTTAAAGAATTTTTCGGGAACGTAGGTCCGTTAAGATTTGACAATAAAAAAATTTTTTTAACAGATTTGTGGCTCAAACAAAAATCGTACGGGTTTAGTTTCCTTGTTCGACGACTCTTGGCTGTTGGGCGTCGCGACGCCTAGTCGGGGCCTTTGGCGTCCCGATCAATAAATTCGCGTCCTGGCGTCGCCGTACCGGCGGTCCTCCTTCACCTCCAGGCGCTCCTGTTCATGTTTTTTTTTCGTCTTTCCTTTCAACCAACCCTCGGATTCTTATGTGGGTTTTCGTTAGGGTGACGTTACAGGTAGACATGTCGTGAATTCATATGACAGTCGGCTTGCACTTTTGATTTTCATTTTTTTTTCAAATTGTCTAATCTTGGCGAATTCGTTACGAAACGATTGACGAGTTTCACGTAATTCGAAAACGTGCACGCGAATTTCAGCGTCACTTCTATTCTCAATATCGACGCCATTTAACGACCTCGCCTCTCGTTACCGAGTCTCCCGGAAGTCGTGAATTTAGGTTAAGTAACGCTTCCGGGCGGGGCTAGTGTTTTGCCGGACGATCGTCGCGAACGATTAGAATCTTTATCAAGGTAGTCTTTATACAGGTGATCTATCTTAATCGTGCATACGTCTTACTTGTATGTCTATTCACGTTTAGACCGTAATACTTGCTATTCCGTATGACGAATTAACCGCGTACCACATTACATGTATAAGAGAGATAATGGTTGCACGTGGGAATCTCCCCTTTTTCATAAATCTCTCTACCACCATACGCTGAAACAAGCCATAATTCCCCTTGACCTCCACGTTATTTATGATCTCTGCCTCTTGACCTTAAAGACATAATTATTATCCACTGCCATGCTTTACGTTACGCCTACGTAGCCATCCAGCCGTACAGTACGTACGCACTACCGTTATTACCGTATAGCGTACGGTGTGTATCGAAGCATAAGGCCAAGACCGGTCTCGACCCGCCTCGCTGCACGGTGGAAAGTGGAATGAGCTCTGCTCTCGGTTCGGCGGGACGCTTGGTGGGGGAAATTACGGCGGAGGTGTGGTGGGGGCGACGCGTAAGGCTAAGGCGTGGGTGGTGGGGGGTTATTGCTGCTGGGGCAATAGGGGCGGGCGAGAGGGGAAGATGTTTCACCACCGCGTCACGTCTTATAGAATAGAGAAGAAAACTATAAGTTTCCTCTTTGTTGCTTCACTGGACACGACTGCTCGCAGTCATTGCCAACTGTCATTTTGGCACGACCGAGTTCAAGACCGCGTAATTTCCTTAATTTACCATGATCTTTGCACTCTTTTCTTTTGCTTGACTTTCTTTTCTTTTTTTTCTCTCGATTCTCTTATTCTTCACGGGACTCGGGCTTTGCCATGGCAGACGTCGGACTGTCAATTCAGCCGGTAGACCCTTGCAATGATTTAGGGTCAGGGACAAGTTGCGCACGACTTTATTTTTATTTACATCTTTTGGTAGATATCAAGATTTTTATCTCGGCTGTCACTGTCGATCGTTTTACGTATTTATTGGGCCGTATTAGGATTTTAGAAAATTTATAATTACGAATATCGTATATGTATGTATTTGAGAAATTGGGCTGTATTTTGTGTTCAGAGTGACGTAACAGCCTGTCACCGTTAATCATACTGTCAATTATGTTTATTCGTTATCACGTGAGCAACAATTTGACTTGATCGCGAGTTATTGTAAAATCCCATTTACCTTGCTGCAAAATGGCATCGCTTAATGGAGGAATTCTTGTGGAAAAGAATCTGTTCGATTGCTCAATGGTTTTCTGGTTAATGAGGTTCATCGTCCCACCTCGCCACCTTATAAGACAAGGAATCCGAATTGAATTCCAAGAGGGTACGAAAGGGAAAAAAAAGTCGAATGACGGTTTTAATGATTTCCACAGGAGGAATACACTATAATTGTCCATGGAAAAAGGTAGCACTGTAAATCCATATTGACATCTGCCCATGGATTTACCGTTATTAATGGCGCATCCTTACGAGACGTATTTCTTGTACTTGGAAAAACGTGTACAGTACGTGTACGAGTTAACGTGCTTTTTCGAGGGGCCAACTCCCTGCGGCTCGTAAGGCGTAAGAGTCACTCAGACAGGATCTTTTTGCCTTTGGAACAACTTTTTGCCGTTGACTGTGTACTTAAAACTCTATAGTTATATTTACGGTCTGTAATCTGTTGTGGCAGTAAGATCAGGAATTTTTTAAATTTTGCATTTAAAAAATTGTAAAAATCAAATTTCACTTCACTTGCTCTTGGAACAGTTGTGTCGCGGTAATTATTTTTATTTTTTATTTTCTTTTCAACTTCCCTGACTATGCACGTTCCGAGAGACCTTTAAGCTATCGTTCACAACGGAGGAATCTGTAGACGCTTGAAATTGGCCCACTTACGTTCAATTATCGCATTTCATCTAATTATCGTGTCACGTCCTCGCATCACTCGCATTCCATGGTAATTCTGTCCTCGCCAGATCCACCTAATGGACCGACCACTAGCTTTTATTTGTCAATCACGTTTGAGCACCCAAGCATGAATTTCCGAAGCTCTAAGCCTGGCGCTGCTGTTCGATTCTGACGTGAGTCTACGGTCTATCTTGTTATTGTACGACGTATCACGGGTACAGCGTATTTACGTAGGCGTCATCTCAGTCCGGTCTCGCGTACTGACTCATCTTTATCTTTTTTTCTATAATTTTTTTTTCAAAATCTAAAGGTCAACATATAAATAATTTTTGTCACTCGACCGTATTTTCAATGCCGTCTCAAACACTTTTTCCCTCGTATCTTTACATGCTTATTATTACAATGTCGTAACATATCCAATATACACTCACGTACAGTAAGCGCAAAGAGTACGCGATTCTTTATCGGACGGTACAGATATCTCCTTTTTTTTATGGCAGTCGGCAAAACTGATAAGCCCTGGTTTCAACATACGATAAACGACTTGCATCCACGTGCACATAACACGCTGTATCCGGCTCGAGTGTCCATAATCAATATGAAAAATCGTTCGAATTATTACACAAATTTCTTGCCTCAACTGTACAGGAGGTACAAGAATGGCCCGTACGAGTTAAATTAAAAAATTCGAATATATTTTTTTTCTGTCCTAATTCTACGAATCTTCCGTAATCACGTGCCTAATCGACGCATACATTACATCGACGATCCAGTCTGACCACAAGTTACGATCGCAATCGATTTTTTTTGCAAAACGACGTAAAACGACTTTTTTTCCAAAATTTTCATATCTTTCTCTCGTATTAATTTTTTTTGTCGAGCGGCAAAAAAAATTCGGCTAAAATCATTCTACCCGTATTAGCCAATGTGTCTTGGAGTGTCTACGAATCATTGTCGTACCAATTGCTGATCTTCGAAATGTACCGTAATACGTAAAAGTGTAATCGACGCAACAAGGAGGAAAGATAGTCGGACGCAAAGGGAGCGAGTGGAAGGAAATGACAGAGTAAAGCAATAATGGTGACACCTCGTGACTCATCGTCACGCTACGATATGCCTGTTTACGGTCCATTAGCCATTAGCCGCGTTTGGTAAAATAAGGTCGTAATTGCCTGTTCGATATTCACGATTCACGTTTGCCGTCCGCTTCGCGAAGCGACGCTTCCCTGTACGACCCGTTGTGTCTACGTAGACGCTCGCCGGAATCTCCGTTCGTCTATTCGATTCTGGCGCTACGAATGGTTCTTCGCCGCCGGATGACGACACGTAATTTCGTATTGTCACTGTACCTTTGGCATCGGGCCATCGTTCGCGTTCGGCGAACTGACCCACGCAACAGGCGAAACTGTGCGTGGGTCGTTATCAACGCTCAGAGAGACCGGATACGACGTCGACTATGGCAATTACGGAGACTTCCGGTAAAATTTTTTTTTACACCCCAAGTCTGTCCCACGTTCGGTGTGATAATTTTGTGCATTTTTTTGGCCGATTGTGAAGTCGCTTAATTTTTCAATTAGCACGCTCTCTTTTTTTCTGTCCGATCGGTAGCTTTGTGAACGGGGCTTAATGCTTGTCTGCTAATTTTTTTCTCCTGCGGATGCTTCGGGTGACTTGTTTCCCGGCTGTGACGAATTTCCTGGGATTTATTCAAATTTTTTTTTTACTGCCAAGGGTTGGTACAACTTTTTTTCGCGTTTTTTGCTGTCGCAAAATTACAGTTTCTTCGATAAACTTTACGTTGGTAATTGATAACGGTTCATATGCGTGTATTATCGTACAAATTATCTATAGGTATATACGTACACGGCGGTTATTGGGCAGAAAAAGTAATATCGTAACCTCGTAGCTGCCAGACTACAGGCATAGAATAGAAGCCTATGTGAGAACTGGTTGGCCGCGTTAGAGAAAAGTTTATTCTATTCTAACGGACTTTTTACGCTCCAAATATTCACGAGTTATAACTGTACAGTCTCCGGTATGAATTGTTTCGATATACATTGCTTCGAAAAGTCATACCGAACGCTGCGCCATGTGTTTTTGAATATTTGTCACTTTTCATCCGAAGGAATGCAGAAACCGTAAAAGATGTCTGTAGGACGGAAGAGAGGAAAAAGATTTGCGTGATGATTCGTGTTGTCGACCCTGAAGTTGGGAAACACTAATTTTTATTTTTTTTTTATGTTTCTTTTCTTTTTACTATTTTTCATTCCTTACTCCAGCGACAGATTCTCGACTTTCATTCGTTACCTATTTATCCGCCGCTCGTGGCGCCATCTGTCTTCTTCTCGGCAATCACCTCACGCGCTGCCAATCATTAACACATTGGCTGCCGCCATAAATTTCTTACAACGTAATTCATATGGACCTGCCGATCATCCTTATGTTAGTCAGTGTGTTAAGCTCGCACGAGACGAGAGAGACGAACGATCTTGGACAAAGAAATTTGGAGAAAGTCATGTACGCGATGTGTATAGAAACTGAGAGAGAGAATCTCTAACGGTCGAGGTTTCCGAAGTAACTGAGTAAAGAGGAAATATACTTGAGTTTATTTGCATTCTTGACCGACGCCCATAATTAATGGTTACGTATTGGAGTTCTAAAATTAACGCAAAGCCATACGAGATAAGCCGTACTGCTGTTCGTCTCTGTCCTCTGCCTGTTCCTTGTATATATCTCGCTCTCTCTCGCTCTTGGAATATCTGTTGCTCCTTCCTCCTTCGCGCTCGGCGCATGCCGAAAATAAACTGGAACTCTTGACGAGTCGACCGGCGCGTGTCGAGGACACTTTTGAATATCCGGAGACTCGAATTCGACCAATTCCTTTTCTCACGACTGTCTTTTTCGAGACGTGAAAATTATTTTACGCCAACAGTTCGAGCCTGCGGGTTGGGAGTTCGTAACTTTTCAAGCCAACTTTTTCTCTCCCTTTCGCCATTTGTCGAGTCGCTACTTCAGACTGTCGCGTGAATCGAGGGTGGCGCTGTTCTTGGCATTCCTTGTTTTTTTTACACCCCTCTCTCTCTCTCCCTCGTCCAAATTATGTTCAATCGATTCCAACCAGCCACCCCACTTTCCCTCCCACAATCTGTCTCCCCAGGTACCTGAAACTCCGTGCTGGCTCGATTCACTCGTGCGGACACGAATAAATGACAGAGAGGGAGAAGAAGCCACGAGGTATCAGGAGACACGAGGAGAGTCGAGGAGTAACAAAAACGTAGACAGACGTCGCGCCAGTCAGGAGGCTCGAGCATCGTTCAAACTATCGATCCGAGCTCCGTCGCTTCCGAGCAGAGGATTGAATTATTTTTTTTTTTTAAATTTATATTCCTTACTCAAAATCAATCTTGCTTTCCTCGTACAATTCGCCCTTCGCGCCGATCGATAACTCGAATCGTTATATGTATGACGTAGCCGGTTTTAATTTACACAGGGTAGCTACCTGCTGGTACACAAAGGGGCTCCGACCCGTTTCGGACTGGCAAATAGCGGGTGGCGCTGTTTTTGATATTGGTCGAAGGCCGCACACGGGCATTTCGAATGGCTGCTTGAAAGGTTACATGTATACAGTTGGTCAAAGGGGATGACAGTGGAGGATGGTTACGGGGGGAGGCTCTGAGGAGTTAAGAAGCTTATGGCGATTTGATGTCGTCCGAATGGAAAATTAAAGCCATAGGAAATCCTGGCGTTATCGTCTCTCTGATCTCATTACGGTATGACTTATTTTTTTTTAATGTAAAAAAATTTATAAATATCACGTGTTACGGTCACCACGATCAATGGGAATAACAGTGTGAAATTAGGAGATTATTATATATTATACATATGTATATGACAAAGGAACACAATCTACGATACGTGGTATAAATAAAATCGTTATCTCTTTCGTGAATATTACCATAGGTTATCGGCTAATGGATATAAACAAATGTAGAAAAATTCCTACCAGTTGACCCGAGAAACGATATGGCGTGGCTCTTGGATAATTTGTTGGAAACATCAGAATTTTTTTTATTGTTATCGTTTGGTCGTTTAGATAAGAGATTTTTCAAACTAACAAGATACGTGGTCTTACAGAGAGGTCTGTTTGGATTACAGATGTGAATATATATATATTCACGTGTGTGAAAAATCAAAATGGGAAGATACCGACAAATTATTATTTATATCTGTTTAATTTATTAAATTTTTTTTATTGATAAAATTCCCTACCGACATTTAACGTAGTTTGAGCTTATCGGTACGAGCGGCTCATCGCTGATCCACGAAGTCTCTGCAGTGGACACGAAAGAAACGTGTTTGTAATAAGTATGGGCTAAGTCAATTGCCGGAATTGCCCGACGGCTGACGCTCAGCGTCGTTAAACGATCATGTCCTCAATCTAGAGTAAACGTTTCGTAATTTCGAGTGCTCGTCTTATAAGTCCCCTCTTGGCATTTGCTTGGCCTTATGCAAACGAGCCCCCATTTGAATAATCAAATAAAACCGGCAAAGTATCAATGAACGGAGAAAACGTGCTTCGCGATTGATTTCTTACGTGTTTCTTTTTTTGGCTGTTCTGTTAATTAATGCGGCACGAGACGTTTTTTTTAATTTGGTCACTTTCGATTTTTCGTGATCATTTTTTTTTTACGTATTAAGATATAGAGTCCTTAGAATCGTTGTGTTGATTTTTTTGTTATACGCAGCACAGTAGAATGAAGTTATTCGATGTTTGACGACTTGATTAGGATTTATCGGTATCGATTGTTAAATCTTTATCATTCTGAAGTAGTAAATGTCGTATCGTATCTTTTTCGTGTATTAGCGATTTATCGAAATAACGTGTAAAAATAATTTTTTCTTAGTTTTATCACTTTTTTCTCGTACATCATTATCGATCAGAGATTTTTTTTTCGATATCCGTGTAGATAGTCAGTGTACATCTTTCTATTGACTTTCTTACTTAGGTTACGTGTTATGGAATTACATGGATTTTTATTTTTTGTATATCGAGCCGATACGTTATACCCGGTGGGAGAAAAAAAGCAATGTTAAAAATCCCACTCGAATTTGAGCGATGACACTCGATGATGTCATCGTCATTGCGTAATCAGCCCGACCGTGTTAAAGGATACGTCGCGCGATCACGTTGATCATTTCTGACGTAAAATCACGCGTCAGTGCGAATTCATTTCGCCTTGAATTAACCTGTTCGGTCGTCACTTTGTTAGTATCGAAGGAAAAAAAAAATTTGTACCTAATGACAAAATCATTTAAAATGACTATTATACATTGGAAGAAAGAAAGTAAGAAAATTCCTAGTCCTATATTGTTTGTTGACTTCATTTATTTTTTTGAGAAATTTAAACTCTTCTCAGGCGAGTCCGAAGCGCCGCTGGAGTTACGTAAGCTCGTCGTGGAAAGGATTGCCAAGGATGCTGCTTGCTCCTCTCTCCCTGTGCCTTATCGGTCGCGGTTTAGTTTGGCCAAAGCTCTTGGCGTGCTTTCAGGTTGAGCTTGAGCTTTCGGTCCGGATACTTCACGTTTCTCTCGTGGACTTTCGTGCCGAGCACGTACTTCGTGCAGAAGTGTTATTGCTATAAATTCCATAACAAGTATCGCGCACGGACTATAGAAAATTCGAAAAATGAAAGTCAATTTTTATGAGTTAATTCGTATTTGCTTTTGAAGGAACTAATCGGCCTTTCTTTCCATTCGGATCCACTTGCCAAGGGCATTGACCGATGGTGCAATCAGATAAAAATTACTCTTTGGATGTCCGTGGTATCCATTTTGATTTTTAATAACGCGAACCGAATAAATTGTGTATCTTCTGAAAAGTCATTTTTTTCGCTTGGAATCGCTTATTTTGAAATACTAGATTGGTAATAAGCGAACAGCTGTGCAGCGGAACATATGCGCCTGCACCAGGCCTATAAAGTCTTGCGCGAGAAATAATAAAATTTTAATATCCTCCTACAGCAGGTGACATCGATATGAGTTAACGTTATTCGTGACGCAGCTTGGAAAAAATAGAAGTTTGAGTTTGTAGTTGAAGCGAGACACCTGGGATTAATTAGCGCAATTTTTTAAACTGCCTTTTTTGGGTGTCTGATAGTCATGTGACGTTCGTGCACACTGTCGTTGGTAGCTGATAACGATTGGGTGATTAGAGAAAGAATAAGTAGGCACTGCGAGAAGTTTGATTTTGTAAACTGTGAAAAAAAGGTGATTGCGTTGCGTGAAGGTAGCTACAAACGCGATGCTCCACTTGACTTTATTTGCGAATGTGGTAAACCAGGCGATTTTGAATACACTAATCAATTATCCAGATCTGATAGAAGATTTTGAAGAGGAATTGGTGAGTTTGTGGGGGTCTGGTTTAAAAAGTATTTGAATAGTCAATATTGTATGCTAGAGAATGATAAGAATATTTCTTTTAAATCCAGACGGTCTTTGAATTTTGAATTATCTACGGTGCTCGAACGATAAGTACCGAATCGAATTTCCAAAATTAGTCGGAAGGTCAAGCAGTTTTGAGTATTAGCATCTGCTCGAGTGTTCTGTATGTCGAAAATTCTATATTATTTGTACGGCAGCTATTTAAGTGCGCTTTACTTATTTTTCAGTTGGTGTTAGCTGGGGGAGGCTCGAGGATGGCGGACACGAGTCAGCAAGAGCTCTCGGAGCCGCACACCAATGGAGTCGTGGACGGTCTGACGGAGGAAGAGAAAAGCAAAATGAGACCGGCCGATATCGATGCGGTGAGTAAAAAGAATTTTTGAAACAGTAAGAGTAGAGTAAAATTGCTAAAAATATTATCTCCCTTCAGGACATGAGAGAGATGGAGAGGAGGAAGCGGGTCGAAATGATGATGAACTCACGACTCTTCAGAGAAGAGCTGGAACGCATCATCGAGACTCAAATGAAAGATGGTTCAGGACCTTCCGGTCTGTTGCAACAAATTTCTGACATCATGGGCGGCCAAGGAGCTCGATTCAACACCAGTGTGTTCAAAAGTAATATTTTCTTCTTCTTAAATTTCTCTTTGGGCTCTGGGAAGATCAGGACAGTCTTTTCTCAACCAGCTAATGTCTTTCAGACTCAAACTGCGTGGTGCCGATCAATGATATTCGTGGAGTAGAAAGCATGGGATACGCCAAGGGCGAGAAGCGTCTTCGGTGCAAGCTTGCAGCAGTCTTCAGACTCCTTGATCTCTATGGATGGACCCAGGGTATCGGTAGTCTCATCACTGCCAGACTCAATCAGGATCAGGAGCACTTCTTGGTTAATCCATATGGACTTCTGTACCACGAGGTCACTGCTTCCAGTCTGGTCAAGGTCGATATGCAAGGTGCAGTTGTCGAGCAGGGCACCACGAATTTTGGGGTCCACGTTACTGGATTCCAGTTGCATTCAACGATACATGCTGCGAGACCTGATATCAAGTGCATTGTTCACATAACCACTCCGTCCGTCATAGCTGTGAGTATTTTCATGTGATGATCTAAAACCAGTTAACAAATCTAATAATTAAAATGCACGACTGGCCTTGCAAAGTTTATTTCATACTGCGAAGTTGTGAATGAAACGACTCCTTGTGTCTTATTGATTTATTAATTTTGGAGAACTTTTAACTGATCTTCAATGTATCGCAGGTCTCTTCCCTGAAGTGTGGCCTACTCTCTCTCGGGCAGGAGAGCATAGTGATTGGCGAAGTGAGCACCCATCAGTACATGGGTGGAATATTCGAGCCGGAGGAGCGTGAAAAAATTACGAGGAATCTTGGTCCCATAAACAAAGTTATGTTCCTCACGAATCGTGGTGCGTTGTGCTGCGGCGAGACCGTCGAGGAAGCTTTCTTCAACGTTTACAACACTGTAATGGCTTGCGAGACGCAATTGAAGCTGATGCCGGCTGGGCTCGAGAACCTCAATCTGATCTCCGAAGAGTCGAGAAAGGCCATCTTCGATGCCTCCAGGAAGCCGCCGGTACCACAACAGGTGTCCGTTGCAGACTCTGCAGCGCTTGCTGAGAAACTAGAGAAACGATGGAGAATCGGCGGCACCGAATTCGAGGCGCTCATGCGAATGCTCGACAACGCGGTGAGTTTGATCCTTTAGTTTTTATTTATCAAAGCAACAATCGGAGAGCGTGCGATCAAGAGTGACAGCTGTCAGTGATACCAAGTATAATCAAAGTATAAGATATAATTGGTGATAAGATCAATCCTATCATTCAATGATAATTGATGTTCCTTTTTTTTCAGGGTTTCCGCACCGGTTACATTTACAGACATCCTCTGGTCAAGGGCGAACCTCCAAGACCACGAAACGACGTGGAGGTACCCCCAGCGGTATCTTCCTTGGGCTACTTGCTCGAAGAAGAGGAACTCTACAAGCAAGG
>JARPRH010000358.1:2815289-2838364 GCA_031763665.1 Calameuta haemorrhoidalis
CCGATCCGAAGAAGATCACCAAGGTAGAAGTCATTACTTTTGAGAATAAGAAGGAGGAGAGTTAAGTAGGTTTCAGGGTCTTGCGATTTTACTTCCTCGTTTTTGTCTTTTTTTTTTTTAATTAAAAATCAGTAACAACCATAAATCTTTGCCCAGTACTCCGATATTACATTGCCAACGACGAATCGACATTGATACATTGCACACACGATACGTCGATAAATTCAGGATATAAAACTAATTGCAATATTTGAAGAGACATTTTATTATTTACGTCTTCTACTTCAAAAATCATCGATTCGTCGTTTGCCCGTCCGCCGTTCAATTATATACTGGTGAAATTATTTAATCAACACGAATGATAATATTAACGTAAATAATACAATGACGATAGCACGAGTTGATACCCTTGAGAGAAAATTTAACGAGTCACATATGAAAATTTCTAATTATACGTTTTAACCCGTCGTGTGTTAGTATCTTATATAAATAATCTATTGAGATGTCTACGTGTTTTCCTAATTACTAAACGAGAATGATGAGTGAGAAAAGGACAGAAAAATATCGAAATGAAAAAAAAATGATATAGTATAATAACGTTAAACCAACAACACTTGCTTCGCAATTTAACATTTTATCCGGGCGTAAATATTAAGGCTAACACCTAAGGCAAAACATACGTAACACGTTTTCCATATGTACGTACTATAGTTAGTTACATTTTTTTAGTGTGCTAAAAGTACGTCACGTGTAACGAGCAATGAATTTTTGGATTTTGCATAATACATTAATCCTCTCTCGTTATAATTTTTTTTTCATTGTCTTAGCTTCTTCTTAATTTTTTTTACAAAATTTTATTAATGTCATTCTTACAATCAATTTGTACTCTACCTAACAATTTAAACTTGATTTTTTTTGTTAAAAAAAATCATTTTACACCTCGCCCATTCCATTCGCATTCCAGTTCACGGCATTCCTAAATGTTATCCGAAAAATGATCAAAAGGTACCCAAATAGAGCAGATAATAAGTATTAGGAAGTAGGGCTTTGTTAATTGTTAATAATATCAATATACAGTGAACACGTGCAATGATGAATTATGCAGAATGTTCGAGAAGCATTTTACACGCGTGTTACTTTTATTTATCTAGACAAAAAGTAATGTTTTTAATCCATTGACTGATACGCGTTTTTTTCATATCAATCTCAATGGTCCCACCGATATCCTTGCTTTCTTGCAATTGAGGTATTGACCGAAAAAAAGTAACTTACTGTCCTAATATCAATTTTGGAAAATGTTTTTTTTTTCGAGCATTCTGTACTCTTCTTGAATCCCGTGTAGCATTTACTATATACTCACGTGGAAAATGCGAAAAAAACAAAGTAAGGATTTATAAAGGAGCTGTATATCTCGCGTTAAATAGTCCTAAAGTTTATGCAATAGTGAGAATTCAGTATGCCATTTAATGTTTTTTGTTCTTTTTTTTTTTTTTAAATAATTTTTATCCTTCGAAGCTATAACAGAATCATTGAATGTATTTTTTTTTTTTAATTGAACTATCTTATCATTACTTTTAATTCTGACCGTGCCACACGAAGTATAGATGTTTAAGGATGATCCTTTGCGCTTGAATAATTATTGTTTTTTGGTTTTTCTCTTCTGCCGATGAATAATCAATGAGCATACGTCAAGTAAAGTCATAGTCGTAAGCGCCTTGAATATTGGAAGTTTGATTACATGGCGAATTTCTTTGAGGCAGAAAAAAAAGAAATTGTAGGGAATAAATGAATTGATTATTTCCATCGAACACTTTCGTATACCGCTTAACTTTAACATAAGACATCAACGATTTGTTTCCTTCTGTAGCTTCTTGATGTTAAAATAAAGGTACATTCGTCAAACGTAAAGGGGATCATTTTCGCGGGAATTTTAAAACTGTGTGGCATGCCGTATGTTGTGTGAGAGTGAGCGTCGCAATATGATACACAAACACATAGATATACACAGAGACGAGTCATAAAAATATAATTAAAATAAATAATTAATTTTAGGTTAGTTTTTGGCAGACTAGAGAGATAGAGAGAGGGTATGAAAATTTGAGGTTATGAAAGTATTTTTGAAAATCGTTAAAGTTAACCAAAGTCTATTCGGTGGTGTGGAATATAGGATTTTAAAGGAAGAGATACGGAATTATCTATAATGATTAGTTATTATTTTAAAGTCTTTATATTAATTAATTTCTAATGTCGCCACTTATGGCTTATTTTTTTCTTTTTTTTCTCATTTATAGTGGGTGGATGCAAACGCAGAGGAGGTAAATCTCAACCCACGTTTTCCTCTTGGAACGATATCTCGAACTAAGTCACTGATTTTTCATATTTCTCTTTTTACTTGTATATACATACGCATTATTTTAATATTAGCTACTCATCTCGGTGGTTAGTTTTCTAGATTTCAAAAAAAAAATCATTGGTATCTGTACGGGGCTTAGGCACTGTCGCTTAATTATTATTCTTGTGCTTTTGAAATTTACTTCTTCATCTTCATCGTTATGACTTCTTTTCATAGGCGCTTTTATATTGTTATCATTTTTCGCTGTTTCGTTACATTTATTTTTGGGGCAGGGTACTCGGATCGTATACAAATATTTGTATAGATATTTTTTTAACGTTGTTCAATATGGCTGTACAGTATATTGATGTGAATACTTGGCGCGAGATTTGACCGAGTCTCGTGATCATACCAAATTTTTGGGGAAAGCAGCTGCTTTGATTTGCCGTCAAAAAAGGTTTTGATGTTCATTTGTCTGTTTTGCGTTTGAAAATTTATTGCTTGTCTGTGAAATGTCGAAATTTGGAGAATTATCAGTTTTCGTAATCGGAAATTCATTAGATCATTTTTTTTTATTTTCATGGTCGACTCGATTCGCTGCTGTTGCTTGGCGCAAATAACTGTAGTCTAGGATCGTCTCTTTCACACGCATTGAAAAAAGTGTTTTTTGAATTTATATTATTTTATGATTATCGATTGTATTCTAAAGCCTTGTGTTTGAAGAGCGTGTGAAAGGGTTGCAATGTAATGCAAAAAAAACATTGGATACGATTCCTAATTAGTCTAATTAATTTTTAATTAATCATACGTACGATTCAAGACGAAGGAATGAAAACGTACAGCATCACACAGAAACATATAAACTCACGAGAACACACGTTTCGTATGAATGTGTGCCTGTTTGTAAATCCGAGATTAAACCAAAAAAAAAAGGAGCAAAAATAGTGGAAGTAGAAGTAAAGAAAAAAAAAGTCTCGCTCGGCATCCACTGCATCCACAAAACCAGATCTTTGCCAAAGTTCATTTGCGAATTTCAAAGAAAGAAATTACATAATTTCGCGATAATTGTCTCAAGGTACAGAATTAAAAGAGAAATTTTTGAAAATCTCGTATCGAATTTGTAAATAAAAAAAGATACCAAATATCTCAGTTACATTGATAACATTGTGAAATATTTGTATTAGTCTGGTCGATTGAAAAATTGTCTTTCTCTTTGGAGAAACCCCGATCTTTGTCGCGAGTTGGACCAAAACGTCAGGCACACATTGAATACGAGAGTTGTTCTATTCGCATTTAAATTTTTCACAAGTGTATCTTAAGCGACTCCCCTTGAAGAAAAAAAAAGTTAATACACTGAAATTGATGGGAAAAAAATAACGATAGTGGGGTCGCTATAAGATTCCTTATGGAGATCTTGTCAGGCTAACGTGTTCTGGTTTTGTGTGCAGTGGGTGTCCGATGGCTCGCCGACTCATAGCAGCACACCAGTCAAGATCGACGGTGCTCTTCAATTCGTGCCGAAGAATACCAATCCAAAGGAATTCAAACAGCTTCAGCAGCAGGTAAGTGAAGAAACGTTGTTTTTACAGATACGAATATATTAATTAAACTGATTTTACTGGATCATTGTTACCTCAGGTAGCCAAACCGTAGAGAGGCCTTCAGCGCATTATTTTCCTTATCATTCTTTCACTTCTTTCTGTAACCAGATAAAAGATTATCGCAGAGCAGACAAAATCTCAGCGGGACCGCAGTCTCATATCTTGGAAGGCGTTTCGTGGGACGAGGCCAAAAAGATGCAGGTAAGACTAAAATGATTTTTGCATCTAGATCAATGCAGGCTTTTCACTGTTGATCTATATTTCGATTTCTTATTTTTCATTAAGGATGCTACTATCATAAACATGACTTTTGCATCTAGATCAATGCATGATTTTCACTGTTGATCTACATTTTGATTTCTTATTTTTCATCAAGGATGCTACTATCATAAATATAACTTTTGCATCTAGATCAATTCAATATATTTCAATTTCTTATTTTTCATTAAGGATGCTACCATCAGTGGCACTGGCGAACAAGTTGTTTTGGTTGGAGCTGCCAGCAAGGGTATCATTCAAAGAGGATTCCAGCACAATGCCATGGTCTACAAGACGCCGTATGCAAAAAATCCTTTCGACGCCATCACGGATCAAGAGCTGGATCAATACAAAAAGGACGTTGAACGGAAACAAAAGGGCGATCCTTGTGAGTTAATCTTTTGGAAGATTCTTTATAATGGATATATGGGGAACGTTTTTTGAAATGATAATTTTATTTGTGACAGATGATGAATCGCAATCCGAATCCGAGGCCTTGTCATCCTTTAACGTAAGTCGTGCGACACACGAATCAAGTACTGCCAAGAGTCCGATACAATCGCCAGTTTCTGTGACATCGGAAACGGAAGAGGAAAGCAGGGACGGTTAGTCAAATTTTTGGGCACTTTTTCTTTTGGTCTTAGCTACTGTAGCTCCTAAGACAAAAATTAAAAAATTGTTTTCTCTATGCTCATTAGATTAGAAAATTTGCATATTCATTTCTTTAAATCTTTGTTTGTGCATTTCAGAACCACGAGTATTACGGATAGAAACGAAACAGGTGCCTGCGCCGAGTCAACCGGAAGTCGTTCTGAGTGATGGTGAGCTCACAATTTCTTTGATCGCTAAAACGACTTGGGCTATTTAAGTTTATTATTATTTCATTCGTTACTTTCGATTAATAGCATCGACATTCTCTAGAGACTTATTAAGTCAGTTATGGTTACTCCTCTTTAGAATTTTCCTTTCGATAGCCCTTTTCGTTCTTGTAATCCTTTTTATCTGTTTTATTGGTCAGAGCTTTTATTAGCTGTAGACAATGCATGATTCTCTAGATTCATATGTTTGCTCGTTACATTTTTGTAAAAAGTTCTCTGCACGAGGTTGTTTTATATGTCTGAATGACGAACTTGCTATGTCTTAAATTCAAAAGTAATCCAGAAATTATATTGGTTTTTCTAATCGGATAAACTACAAGACATAGTCCGATATCATGAATTTTCATGATCACAATTTTAATCTTAAGTATCGTTGTACCAGAGAGCTTCGCTTTCATGTATTAGAATTTACCTCAATTACGTATTATTGATGAAGTTTGTCATTCGCAATTCCGTGGCTGTTGCGACGGCTTGTAAAAAAGTTCTCGTGCGTCGCGCATATACAATTACATGTCAGGGTTGCACGTATGGTAAAAAAACACAGTACACGAAAATAATGCATGAGTTGAAAATTGCATGAGCATGGCGACGGTTTGTGACGCAGATTCGACGGCGGTGTCTGTGGAAACTCCTCTTGTACAACAGTCTCGGATCGGATCTGAGGAGGAAGGTCCAAAAATTTTAAGTCACCAAAAAAAGCTAGGTGAGCTGCTCAAAGTGAAAACGAGTAAATTTGAAAAAAAAACCGCGACAAAAATGAATATTTTGCATTTCAAAGGAAGATTCCTTTCGCCGTATTGCTTTGTAGTTATTATATTTTTTAATACACGCATGTCACACGATATCGCGCATGGTAAAAGGTATTTGAAGGGAAAAATTAGTAGAGCTTTAAAATTTCGAATTTTCATTGTGTATATTTGTTATTTTCTACGTCTAACCAATTTAGCAACGTTGGACCACTAATAATCCATAGTACAGTTGTACGAGGGAAATGTAAATTTAAAATTAGTAAATTTCCTCAAAATATTGTTTTACCCCTGTTACGTGCACGTGTTTGTTGTCCTGTTTTCGAAATCCAGTGGATGCGACTACAGAGTTCCTTAACGAGATGCGACGCACAGCGATTGACCCACGAAATGATCTCAACAGACGAGGTAAGATCTTTGCAAGCTCATTGGCTAAAAATTAATAGTTCGGCTTGTGCCTGTAACGAGATATTTAAATGCTTATGGTTTGGTGGCTTTTTCAAAAGGGCTTCCTATCTCTCTTTCTTCGTCGAAGAAAAAGAGACGTATAACTTGGCTTCTCAAGCTTCTATTTGTACCCGAGAGCGTCAAAGTGACGACTTGCTCGAAATACGATTTATCAATTGTTTGAATAGAAGAAAATCTTTAATAATTAATTGAATAATTTGAGCAACTCGTGACTGAGACCAATGACATTTTTTTAATATAAGTATTAAGGCAAGGATATTATCAATGAGATAAGCACGAGATATCGGGTTGCATGTTTGAGGTGTGTTTGGCCAATGTGGTTGCAGATTCTCGTAGAAGCAGCTGCAGCAGTGACAAGTACTACGACGGGCCCCGTCCAGAGTACTATAGAGCTCTCGAACGTGCCAATTTAATATTTGCAAGGCACAACAAGGAGCAGACGATTGGATACGAGGACTCGAATTTAGAGTCCATTAATGGTGACAGCACGATCTCCAATTTCGAGAGGTCGTATTTAACGAACGACGGGCCCCGTCTAGAGGTCGCTAGGAGTGCTTTTATCGCTGAACGCATGACACCCGTACTCACTGAAATCACTAAATCACCAGCATTACGTTCCACGCGTTACGATACTCTGCGTACGATTCAACGACCCCCTGTGCCGCCCAAGCCCAACCGCCATCTTGCATTGAGACGAGCATTTTTCGACGACTTTCAAAAAACGAAGACGCCAGCGCCCTCGGCCATTCAAGAACGATTCGAGAAATTTGTCGCGAAGAAAACTCGGTCCTCGGACGATTGGTTTCGTAAGGTTTTTCAACATGTACCTAATTTCTTGGAGAAAAAGAATCAAGGTGGCTTTGGCAACTCTGTTCTGACGAATCGCGCCAATTTTAAGGAAAACGTCTTGCACTTTGAACAGCTTGCTAAAAATTGTTTCAAGGATGGCAACTTTGCTGACACCAATGACAGGAAAGTTTTTGAAACTTGTAATAGGGCCTTTGGTAGCATCGTTTCTACTGGCAGATCTAATTGGGAAAATGGAAATGAGAAGTGGTCGAGTAATTCAATTCCTGTGAATTGTTCTATTCGAAATAACGATGCGATTAATTTTGTGCAGAGAATTGAAAATTCTTTGGATAGCGTTGAGGATACTGTTAAAGTCGTGGATTACTCTGTGAGTCTGAAGCCCGTTGCGAATTTCGTTGAAAGGGTTCGACTTGAGGATATGGAGAAGGATCGTTTGAAAATTGTTGAATCGTCCGAAAAGGCGAATATTAACGAAAAATGTCTTTCGTGGGAAAATGTTTGTCCGGCCAAAGAAAAGACGTTGGGAAATTTTATAAATGAAAATAACTTGACTGTTCGACATGCTGAAACTTCGAAGATTCTTAACACTGCTTCGGATAGCTCTGATAAAAATGGTAATATATGTGAAATGTCAAAGTCGAAAGGGTTTTTAAAAATTCCATACACAGAGGCTTCGTCGATTTCTGGAGTTATTGAAATAATTAAAAACGTTAATAATATTAATGCCATTGATTCCAACGCAGACAAAATAGAAGCTAGAATTGTCGGAGAAACATCATTTTTCAAGGATCCAACGTCTGAAGACAAAATTGTCGATGACAAAATTGTCACTGATGTCGAAATGCAGGATATGCATATCAGTGAAAGTCAACTAGATGAAAATGGAAATTCGTGCTTAGCCAGTGTCGACGTAGAGCAGAAAAGTCCAACTGAAAAAAGGTACGACGATCTAACTGACATTAATCGACTAGAAAATTTAGAGAATGGTGAATATTTTATGGCTGACGATTCTGAAAATATTCAGCACGTCAAACTCATGGAAGACGAAGACGTAGAGACGCATAAAAGGGAGGAGATAAATCTTATGTGTCTGGAGAAATTTCGTGATGACTTGGAATTCCCAAATGATCCAGACATCCGCCCACTTGACGATTCATTGAACGAAGAGGATGATTGTCAAATCATCAAAGAAATTATATACTTAAAGGGTGTCGAAAATTCACCATCAAGTGATTCTACTGAAACGAAAGGGAAAGGAGCCAGTAACGCTATTGAAGAATCTACAGAAAAGATAGTTGAAAATGATTGTGGCATTATCCAAACCCCAGCAAAGGATTTTCAAAAACAGGACAGCATCACAGAAGTAATAAATAGTCTGAATGCTGACTTAACACCGACCAAAATGTGCCTCGACATTTTGCCAGAAACAGACATATCCTTGAAGTATAATCTGGATTCGACTAACATGAGTCTCATTTACAGCCTAACTCCCACAGGAATGAGTGACACCTGTTCCAACAAGGATGACGAGTCCTTAGAACTTCCAAAAAGCGATGCGGGTTCCAGTATACACGACGAAGTCTCTGAATTTATTTGGCAGGACCTTGTAACCAGTACTCGTCGTGAGACTACACCGGATGGCAGTGTTGATCTTAATAAGACAATAGACTTATTTGAAAGCTCCTTTGAGTCATGCTCAGAACAAGGATCTGACATTTTGGAGTTGCCATTGTCTACTGTCAGGGAAATAAAGGACACCGAGGAAGAATCTTTTCTTAATGATATAAGTCACTCCGCTGATCAGATTATTGCTGATCTGAAGGATATAGAGGTTTTCTCTAAGGCTGCGCTGCTGGTTGATCAAATTGTTGCAGATGTAAACTGTTTAGTTTATGGGATCAGTTGGCAGAGTTGTGAGAATAAGAATATTGAAAATTATATAAGGAATAAAATTATGGGACTGTATGTTTCTAAAGACATTTTACAGTCCATAGTGGATAAACTTCCTTTCGATACTCATTCATCGATACAAGATAATGACATCGAAAGGAATGATGACAGTGATCCTGTTATCTTTGATGCCGTAAGGCAATCTCCTGTATTCTTTATAGAGACTGCGAAAGCTGAGCACGACAAACAGCAAGATAAATATATGAATCTTCGTGGTTCCTTATATTTGATAATGGATGAGTATTCTGAAAGTGATACTAGAAGAGAAGATAATACAATCAACTTGGAAGGTAACAATAACTACAACGATACACAAACTTTGGAAACTGATGATGGCCTAAATAACGACGTAAATGATTCAGAAGAGATTTCAAAGAATCAAGACCAAGATAATTCATTCTTGGAATTGTCTGGAGATCCTGACGAATTATCTCAGGAAAGTAGAGAAAGAGAATTGATTGATGATTCTTCTGATATTTTGGAAAAGGAAACAAGCGAAGATAATGATATTTCTAATAGCGCCGAAAATGTCATCGTCATCGAAGAAATAGTTCACCACGTGATAGACAAAATCTATTTTGACAAATCTACGTCCGAGACGTCTGGCGAATTTTTCGACTTGAAGAAAGTCAAGGAATCCGCCAACATAGAATTGAAAGTAATGCAAGAGTGTTTCAGAATTGAAACTGATGATATTCCGACGGAAGAAGCAATCGGTGATGTAGAAGTTTCAGATGATGACGAATTTTCAAAAATGAGTGACAAATCTGAACGATCGGCCAGCGCCAACGCGAAAATCTCATCCGATAATACAGATAACGAAATGAACGTATCCGATAATTCAAAGGTATCGGACAACGAAGATGAATTAGGTGCAAAATTATCAAAAAATGAAAACATTTCAGAAGCTACGGTAAACTTTATGGACGTAGAGATTTCTTTGGAGGAAAATGATAAAGTTGAGCCAGAAAATAATATAGAAATTAATTTCGAAGCAGATACCCTATATACTGAAAATATTAATGATGAACCTAAAACAAATAATTTTGACTCTTGTAATGACTCAAGTCTAGCCAGTGGCTATTCAAAATCTGAGCATACAAGTAAGCAAGATCATTTACAGAAATCAAATTTTGAAAATCCTTCTGAAAACGATGGCAAAGCGTATTCGATACCGTCATCATCATTTGTCCCCGAAAGTGACATCAATGAACAGAATCTAAATGGTATGACAGTTTTGGAATTTTTTACTCTGACAAAAAATTGGCAAGAGACTGACTTGTTTAAATTAAATTTTGAAATACAGAAAAATCCATCGCCGACCAACAGTTACAGCGACGAGTTTACCTGCTTTGATTTTGAGTCCTTCGAGGAGCACTTGATCAATGAAGAATATAAAAGATCAGCAACCAAGGAAAAGGAAGTAGATTTATCGAGGAAGGAACCTGTGGATGAGGAAAAGAAAATTTTGGATTCCTCGTCGATCGAGGTAACCTCTTCAAATTCGGATCATTTTGCTGAAACTGAATTGACGTCAGATAGCGATACGAAATCGGATAATGGCCCTGAGAAAAATTTGAAGAAGATCGATTTCTGCTTGATCGAATATATTGGCGAGAAACAAGATTCTGTTCAGAATGAAGATGCAGAAAACATGGAAAAAGATGATGAACCATTTTACATGCAATTTGAGGAAGTCGATCACGTTGCCGAATGCACGAGATGCACTTGCTGCTTAGAAGTTTTCAATTTGGATTATTCTTCATCGGGGCAGCTTCCACCAATCAGCGAAGAGATTTTTGATGAGGAATCTCATCAAAGTAATTACAATCAAGATGACGAAGTATCATCGACTAAAAGTGAAGATCGGATCGAAACCAGTAATGAGGTTGTTGACGAAGCTGATGAAAATTTAAAGGAAAACTACGAGAATCGCGAAGATGAAAAAACGAACACATCTAATAATTCATTAATTAGCGTCGAATCTTCAAAAGCTACGGATTATTTATCGTGCAAGGAAGATTCGAGCGTCTTTATGTCACTTCAAAATACAACCGGAAGCATAACAAGTAAAAATACATTTGACTGTCTTGACGAATCCGAAGATCCGGAAATGCGTAAATCAGTTAATACTCGAGAAGAAGATGATGATTCAGAAAACGATGATAACTCTGATAGTAAACTCGACGCGACATACACGATATCGGACGTTAGCGAAATTGATAACGAAGATTTTGAGAAAATTTGCGAAGCCGATGTATCCAATAATATTGATGAAACTGGTAGAGGTTCTTTCACTTTCAACCGGAAGTCAGACTCTTCGCTGTCGGATGTGATCAATTTTAATATCGATGATCGACACCATGATACTACATTGAATTTTGCAGACGTATCTTCAAATACTGTTCACTCTGAAGTCTTGAAGAATCCACTGAGGACAGTTGAAGACTCTTCAGAAAATTCTGATGAGAATGTTAAATCGGCTGGGGATAAAGATGAAATAGATAGCAACGTAGAGGAAGATGACAAAAGGAAGACTCTGAAGAGACGACAGACATTGTCGAATTTGAAAAATTGTCAGGAATTCGATGACGAAGATCCTCGTGAAGAAGTTTCAAATAATAATACACATTGTACTGCCAAGAGGCTAAAATCTTCAGATATAAATGTTATCGAAGAGTCTTCAGAGCCTGAAGAGGAGCCCAGTAGCTGT
Organism: Calameuta haemorrhoidalis; assembly: GCA_031763665.1. Taxonomy (NCBI): domain Eukaryota; kingdom Metazoa; phylum Arthropoda; class Insecta; order Hymenoptera; family Cephidae; genus Calameuta; species Calameuta haemorrhoidalis. Next base: position 2,827,046 of record JARPRH010000358.1, read on the forward strand.
ATGACATATTCGTACGATACTCGAGAATTTATGAAGCTCGAATTGGCTCTTTTGAATGATAACGATGATAACCATTTTTCTTATACTCATAATTCAGGTCAATTATCTGTCTGCGAGCGATCTGAAGTTCGCTGTGAATTGGATATCGTCAGTTTTAGTATTTCGCCATTGAACCCATTGCCAAAATATGAAGACACCACTCTGTATAAAATTGTGTCAAATATTAATTTGACAGACACTGTTGGCAGCGATATGCCAAATTGCGAGGAGGATCATTTACCGTGAAGGAAAGTGAATCCTGTTTCTTTGTTTTTCCAAGTTTTTGGAAATTTTGAACATTAGCACTTTGGGACAGGAAGCGTCCCGTTCTCGATAGAACGAACGTGTCGGATCGAGAGACACGTCGATGAGAAACGTACGTTTTTTTTTCATTTCTAAAAAATTGACAATTTTTTATACAGTCAATTTTGGAAAGTTCGTTTTGCTAAAAACATTCTCTCAAATTATAATCGAAATTTAGGTGAATCGTTTTTCTTATTTTGCCACTTAATTCTTGACGATTCGAAAATTCGTAGGACCGAGTTTTCTTCTTCCATTGGCAAAAAAAATAATTGTTAATATTAACATATAACAAGAGTTTAATTTTAGTTTCTACAAAATACGGTGTGACCGAATTTTTTTTATAAACGACAAAAATACTATAAATCGAATGCGCGCTAATACATTCGAATTCTTAATTTTTCTTTAAGTTACGTAATTTGTTAACGTTTGTAAAAATGTAATGGTAATTACTTCCATGGATCATAATAATTTATTGTTCTTATTTCAAGCATGGCAATTACCTGCCTAATTGTATTTAGTCTATAATTGCACTTTTTTTTTCTTTATTTCCTACCACTTTTAATTATTTCTGCATTTCACGTTAATTATACCTTTTATTTTCCTTTTTCCTCGAATTCTTTGATCGCTAACATAATTGCCATTATATTTCGCAAAAGTGCGTCTTTCGCATTATTCACACGCTGTACATACGCGGCTTTATTGTAACGCGAATCAAAGAGTGATGTGCTTTTTTTGTTCTACGATCTAAAATAATAATAAAAAAAGAAAAGAATCGTTCCCAGCACGCTTCAAAATTTTTAATGAATTTGTCTGCGCAGTCGTGAAAGAAAAGGGATGCTTTCGCTTCTTCCCTGCAAAAATTAAATTTCCATAATAAGAAACTTTCACGAATCCTAATTAGTTTTGCAATAATTTTTTTGACAATAATTTACAAAATAACAAATTAATTAAATCACCACTTCTTTTTGAATTACCCAATGATTTTTAATGGCAAGCTTGAAATATCCTTCAAAAATCCTTTTCTTTGACGTCTTCACAATCATTCTTTCTTCTTCTTTAATTTCTTTTTCTCTGCTCGCAGTCGATAGCAATCAGTGTAAGCGGACCTTTTGACCAATACTTTTAAAAAAAAAAAAAAAAGAAATTCTTTAAAACCATATTGCAATCGATTTCGAAATCTGACGTATTTAACTATCACCTCAGTGTATGCCGAATGATCCTATATACATGGTAATCAAAAAGAACCCATTCTGTAAGTGGATATTTTTTTCAAATACTTAATTGACGAATATCTGTCACATACTTATTGTTTATCTAAAAAAATTGAATGATTAGAAAATTTGTTCTTTTCGATTACTTAGCTTTTTCGTTGCACTTATCTGGATGTTGATATATGGTTACGGATGATAATAATTAACGCTGCTATAGCGAAGTCTAATTAAAACGAAAAATCAACTTTACTAACCAAAGGTAAGGAAGTCTTCCAATATTTCCCAAAAATTCTGTCTGCATGGTCATGTTTCTCCTACTCTGATCCTTATTCCGGTTTACAATTCTGTCTTCTAAGTTCTAAGATGTTTCGAGGGGAATGGAAAATTTAATGTTAAATCGGGAGCATTATACGGGCATTAACTTCTCTTGTGGTTGAATTATTTGTCTTTCTTTTTTTTAACATTTTTTGATTTTGGTAAATTCTTTAATAAAGTTTTTGAATTTCAGGAGAGAACACTGTAAATGGCGATCACTCGGATGCACACCACAGTACGTTTTCACAGAGCAGCAAGGAGGTTTGTTTGAAAATTTTGAAAAAAAAAATCAAAATTATACATATATGTACAATCCACCACTCAAAACTCACCGTCTCGCACTTCCGTCATTCATATATGCGAGTTCCCAAAAATCGTCGAAATTCCTATCGCTTAAAAATGATGCATTTTAATGTATTTCGTTGACATGTCAAATTTGGAAAATTACGACGAATCTTGGGAGCCTGCAATAATCATCATATTTATGTGTACTGCTATACTCGGACCGGGGGTAGATTGAAAAGTAATTCACACATGTTTGTAGAACGCGAACGAAAAGAAATAGGAGATCAGGTAAAAAGTAAATTAAACTAAAATTCTTAAGCTTAAAAATAATTTAATCGTTTTTCAACATAGTCACCGTTAAGACTAACACATTTCTCCCAACGTGTAACAATTTTTTTTTTCATTCCGTCACTTAAAAATTCTTTCGACTTTTCTCGAATCCAGGACTTCATAGTTGCTTTCACCTCATCGTCCAAGATGTAATGATTACCCTCGAGGTCTCTTTTGAGTATTAAAAAAAATCCCAAGACGCAAGATCGGGGGAATAAGGAGGCTGTGGAATCGGTTTAAACTTCAGATTTCTCATTGCCCCTTCAGTCGCGCGCGTGGATGCGCGTTGTCATGTTGCAAGATTATATTGGCTCCAGGCTGCTTCTAACACGGCAAACTGGACGTCAAACGTGTTTTCGAATCTCTATGTACTGATAAGAATTTACCGTTGCGCCTCGTTTCACATAATCGGTCACATAAACTCGATGACCATCCCAAAACACAGTCAAAATAATTTTTTCCGGATGCTTGTGTTTTGAATTTTTTCGTCTGAGGAGAAGTCAAATTTCGATATTCACCGCTTTGTCTTTTCTCTTCCGGGTCGTAATGATGCACCCATGACTCGTCCCCTGTCACGGTTCCGTTGCAAAAGTTGCTAACAGCGTTCCATTCGACACTGATTGTTTTCGTCTGTTAAACGGCGTAGTACCCAACTTGCACCGATTTTACGGTATCCTTCTGTAGCTCATTTCGCTCTCGTTCTACAAAAACCCGTGCAATACTTCAGCCTACCCTCATATTTTACTCGTACTTAATAACATAAATTCTACATGTCCTAATTCATCATCATCTACGCAATCCGGAATCGAAAAATTGCAAAAGAAAAGTGGAATTTCGATAAGTATATTAAAGTTAAAAAGAATCTTTATAAAAGGAATTCTTTTTCGATTCCTAGGATTAATTTCATCAAGAGAAAGCTAGTATTTCTATTAAAAAATATTTTATTTCGCCTATGTGCCAAAGCCAAAGATTATTTGATTATACCAAAAAAGTTATTTTTGGATAACATTCAAGAAATACCATTAAATTTCACGCCTATCAAAATACAGCAGACAGAGACATTCATATGAAATTATATTTATACTTTTTCTATTTATTTTACTAAGTCCAAACATGACTTTTCTGGAAGGCAGATTGAAACTAGTCAGTCTTGCATGGCGCTTCATAAAGCAAGCTAGAGACAGTAAAAAATAAGTAAATACTAACGAAAGAAACAAAAAAAATGAAAATGAACGGCTTCCAATTAACCGAAGATCCTTAATGGCGATTTAGTGAAGAGACGATAGAGTTTGGTTAGGGGGTTGCATGTTGCATGAAGAGGTTTAAGGTTATCGGTTGGGACCTTCCATGTTAAGGGTTCCATGTCGCAGGACGTGAGCGTTAGCGAGGAGTCGCCGAAGAAGGAGAAAAAGAAGAAGAAGGGCCTGAGGACGCCATCCTTCCTGAAAAAGAAGAAGGAGAAGAAGAAGTCCGTCGAGGCGTAGGTAGTCCTCAAAACAGGTTGGTATTGCATAATTAAAAAAAAATTCATCTTCCTTTATTTTTTCCCTTGACTCTTAACGACGACAGCCATGGCAGCCACAGCAACGAGGAAAGAAATCAATTTTATCAGGATCAGATGAATCTAGAAAGTAATACTTAGAGACTTAGAGAAAAATAGTGGATAAGAAAAATCATTGTTTCACTATAAAAATCACGTACGTATTTTCTTTTAATCTTACCCCACAGTTTAATTCTCTTATTAAAGTTGAACAAATATTTTTCTTCTCCACCAACCAGCTTCTACTTAGACTTGAAGACTTGGCCTTATATATAGTGAAAAAGTATATATACATAGCTGACTGCTCAGATTCATTTTACATATTAGAATAGAACAGCTGCTGATCCGCTGTCTTTATTTGCTGCCTATGGACTTGAGTCGTAATAATTTTTATTAGAGTTTTTATTCCTGTCATGGCGAATAGCTGCTCCCTTAGTCTTTATTATAAATTGGCTATTCCATCGAATCCATACTATTAGTAAGCTGATACTATTAAGACTTCTGAGATGACTTGACTGTCCATTTACATGCTAAAGTGTTTAAAAAATTTTTGAGATATTAAAATTTCCTTATTTTACTTTTCTATTTCAGACACTGCCACAAACACAAGCTTACCATAAGTAATGTAAACGGATAAGAGGTTTATGCAACGTGAGATAACGGAGGAAGATGGACAACGCCGACATTCTGTACGGCTCGAGACGAAGAACGAAAAATTCGACAAGGATAAACGATTAAATGTTTTAAACTGCGATGCTAACGTCTGGGGCTGCACGATTAACGAATTTGTGGTTGGCGAAGAGGACGGAAAAAGGTTTTAGGGAGAAGCGTTAAAGAGAGAGCGAAATGGAAAGTGGGTGAAAGTGACGAAGGGACGAGGTTGAATGGGAGGAAGAATGAAAGAAAGACGAAGAGGCGACAGAGAATTATAATTAATGAAGCCAAGTCGAATGTAAGATTGACGGGAAAAATTTTATTATTATTTTTCATCTTCTTTCCCTTGTGGACGCAAAGACTGTCGACGTTATAACTTTTATTGTTATTATTATTATTATTAACGTTGTTAGTATTATCGCTATTCTTATTCCAATCGTCTTATTAACGTCTATGCAGAAACGAGGAAAATAATCAGGTATCAAGTGCGAGTTAATTTTATTCTTGTTTATCACGTCTCTTTACTTTTTGTCATTTTCCTCGTGCGATTCTACTTTATCATTTTTTAAATTCAAGATGCCGCTGTTGTTTTTGATTATTTTTTTTTCTTTTTCTTCAGTGGGACCGTTTTATATGTATTTTTGTATGCTTATGGTCTCGAGGTTTATCTTTTTTCTTTTGTCACCATTATTCCTCGTGGTAGTGAACTTTTCTTCATCTTCATTTACTTCTCGTCATTCTTCTTCTTCTCTTCAATGAAACTTTTCACAGACCTTTTTAGTTATACTCTTATTTTTCGTTCTTATACTACCTCTTGACTAAACGCAAGAACACGTGAAAACGTTGTGATATTGTTTTGTTTGACCTGGGACTCGAGTTATAAGAAAATATATATCGATAAGAGAAAACTCAAAGTTGGAAACTGATAACGAAAATTGTTAAAGCGTCGAGACGAGCGAGATAAATTTTAATAGCACAATCCGACTAGCGCAGAGAGATTAGTGTTATTTAGCGCAGTAATAAGAAATATCTTGAATTAAATTGTGAATTCGTATTTCTATCTCGAAATATATCACGTCAGTTTTAATTGGCGACCGATCCAGGAAGAAGTTTTAATACGAGGAATTAATAAGAATTGGATAATCTTGTGTCACTTTTTATTGGTTCCTCCTCTGCGAATAATGGCCTAGCGTTACGAACGTCGTTCAAGCGTATTTGTCTTTGGGGCAAATTTTAAGGGAAAAAAAAAGAGGATGTATATGAAAAACTGACGAAAAGCTGGTTTCAAGGGGGAGACAAAAATCACGGTGTGAACGCATCTTGATTAATGCTTTTGTAAAAAATAAAATTACGCTCTTTCCTCTTGCCTCTCTCTCTCGCACCTGTCTCTTGTCTGTTTAGCGTGCGAATTAGGAGATGGGTTAGAACGAGAGAGAGGGAGAGACGAAGAAAGAAAGTAGGGAGAAAGAACGTAAAACATTGACGTTCTAAACATTTTTTATTTTCGGCATCCATTTTGAAAATGGATGAATTTCTCTTTTGGTTTTCATTTAATTGACTTCCGGTTCTCGACTTCGGACCGACGGTCAATTCTTAGTGTGGTTGATTAATCGATTAATCAACAAACCAGTACAATTCGATAATTAGCGAAAGCGATTAATTGTTGGGCTTGAGGCTTCGTAATTGTCGATAATGTAAATGTTGCTGCCTTGCGAATTGCGCTCGATTCTTCTTATTCTATGTATTTCCTTCTTCTTCTTCTTCCTCCGTTCTTCCTCTTTCTGTCCTACTGTCGTACTGTACTTGTCTTTTCTTACTCTGACCCTGTGCGTTATGCAAAAAAAGGTGACAGAGACCACCGGTAGGGAAAATAAAAGAATATATGTAAGAAGAAACAAAGGAAAATTTGGAAACGCTCCAATTTACGCCGCTGCTATGCAAAAAAGCAATTGAGACTAAGAGTTTACATTCTTTGAGTTTAAGAGTAATAGAAATAATGTAAATCCCAGACGTGGGGCAGCACGACGAGAATATATTAAAATGAGATATGCAAAAGGGAAAATTACACATACCCACGTACACGTACGCAATGTCAGACGCTGTGAGATTCGTTTTAATAATCGTAAAACGTTCTTTATATCTTTGTAATTAAATTTTACCTGCATCATTAAAAATAAACATTCGCTTTGAACTATTTTCACGATTTAAACTTTTCTTCGACCGGTCATAGGTTCATGTGAATTTACTATCACGTTGTTGTATCTCTCTCTTTTTTTTACTGTTCTTTTATTTTTTATTTTCTTTCATTTTCATCTCTCAAATTTTATTACCACTAGTGCACACTTCTTCCTCTCTTTTTCCCACTCTGTTTTCTTTTCACTCTTCTTCGATTTAATTCTCACGAAGAATCGCACGCAACGAACGCGTGCTGGTCGATGTTTTAACGTGTCTCTTTTTTTTTTTGTATTTTGAGTTAAAAGGAGAACGAAGAGGGAGATGCGAAAAGTATGAATTACAAAAATAGCTTTCGAGAGAAACACATAATCGAAAACGAAGGCAGGGGCGCAGAGAATAAGAGAAATGGGAAAAGAAAGTAACGTGAAAGCGCGCTAAGTTTATATAGGAGAAAATGCAATTGCACGACGAAGTGATGAGGAATACAGAATAATAAAGAAAAAAAAATGCTATCACGTAACGATAATAATTGTACTATTGAATTATATGATAATTGCAATCTATTATTGTAATAGCTAATATATATATAAATATATATATATTATAATATAAAAGGTAATAATTATTAAACGTACGAGGATATATTGTAATATTAGCCACGACCATGCATTTCACGAGTCGCTTAGGTCTTTGCAGAGAATGAGAAAAAAAAAATTTAAGTAACGTGTGAAACAATATAATTCAATTTATTGTTCGGTTGGTGTATATTTATACCAGTGCGAGGGAAAGAGAATCGTAGGGAAGGTGATGAGAATTTTTCATTCTAGAATTCAATTAAATTAATATGCTTAGGGCATTAAACCAATTTTGCCGAACGCACTTGATTATTCATACTACTCGTTTGTTTGTAAGATAATTTCTTTTTTGGTTCTCTCTATTTTTTTTTTTCAAAAAAATACACCTGTATATAATTCGCATGACGACGATTCCTTGTATGTATCGACGGAGAAACTTTATTTGAAGAAAAAAAGAAATAAAGTCTCTTCGAATCCTGTAGCTTTAAGTACCTTTAAAACCCCCTCAGTCGTATGGATTGAACGGAACAAAAAAAATTGTAAAAGTTTCCTTGGTTTTTGGCTTTTCTTTCTATTCCTCTCTGTTGTAGAGTATTTACTTTCTGTTTCTGTAAGATTTTTCTTTAATGTGGCAATTGTACATTACTTTCTTGGAAGACGTGCGTTTGGTTATTCGGTGGCGACCTTTCTTTTTCTTTCTTAATACTTTCTCTTTCTCTCATTATGGATTGTAATTATTTTTGACGAGGTACGTTGGCTCTTTATTTTCTTTATTAAATTCTCCTTCCATCTTCTCTCAAGCTTCATCACTCTCGCGCTTTTGGTAGAATACAATTTTATAGGAAGAATTAGGAGTAATAGACACCAAACGAAAATTCTCAGAGAGACGTTAAAAGTTTTTAATGAATACTTACGAATAATTGTCATTTTTCCACACTCGTCACTGTCTTAGTACTTGACAAGGGAAATAAAACTTAGTGATTTATTGAGGTACCTTTCTCTTCGTTTAATCGAACGAGTTCCCTGAATCGATATTGAATCGTTGAAATTTTAAAAAAGTTACGTGAATGCCACAGGCTTTCCACATTTTATGACTATGTAAGGTTAGGTACGGACATCGGACTAAATGAGAAGCAAACGAAAAGACACGATAAGTTTAAAACAAAAATTAATCATTTCAATAACTCGGGGAGCATCCAACACTGCCAAAATTTGTCATTCCTCGTGAACAACGTAATGTCATTCAAACAAAAAATTTTATCAGTCTCGACTTACTATTCAAATCTTAAACAGTACATCAAATTCATTTTTTCTGAAGTCCGACCTGTCACAACTTCTTTTGTCTTATATTATAATTGAATAAAACTCCTAGCAAAGCAATTTTCAGACTTACTACTCACGTTCAATTATCTTCAATTCATTTCGAACTACACTTTTCTTGCGATCGGAGCAATGGCCAATACAATTTTCTTATTCAAACTTTGCTCGTGACATAACGAACACGACACGCTGAATTATATGGAAGAAATGTGAAAACTCGACAGAACAAACGATGTGTGTATACATACAGGACACATTATATACCGTATTTATGTTGGTAAAGAAGAATAAATAGAAGAATCGGGCCTACGTAATGTCATTGACTCCTCTTTTCTTGTGACTCCTTAAAAATAACGTCAACAGTCTAATAGACTGCAATGGTGATTTTACAGTCTGTCTTCCACGTGAGAAACTGTGATCGGCGAAATTAAGTCAAATTGACAGTCGAGCTGATCACGTGTGATGGTGATTTGAGAATTACGAAGCAGTGATAAAATATATAAATAAAGAACGTAAGGAAGAAAGAGCCAGCATGGACTTTGACAAAATTGCTTACAGCAAGTTGTGTACATTTATCTCGATTGATAAACAATTAAGGAGCCAATCATCGTGGGCATAAGGCGTTAATTATTATTGTCATTATTATCGTGAGTAATTAACATAACGACGAAAATTATTGATCATCATTGACTATTATTAATTATTATTATTATTCAAATGTCCAGGATGAGAGGAGGAATAGATAAACAACTGTATAAGAGAGATTGGCGAGAGGAACAAAGGAGATTCCCAATAAACAAAAATACACAGGACACGTGTATATTATATACATTTTTTTTCGTTTTTCGAATATTCTGTAATGCATTTACTTTAATTCACTTTTTTCTATCTCTTTAGTCTTTTGATGGACTCTAATACTGTCTACATACATATTTCTGCATGCGAATATCTTTACTTCTACTTTTACTCCACTTCATCTTTATGCATAAGATTGTTAGGATTTTTCAAAAAGACTTTTAGGTAATTTTTATTGTAATGCATTCTTACTTATTTTTGCTAAGATTACATTTGCTTTTACTAAGAATTTTAACTTTATAGATTTTACTATCTAATTGCAATATTGTACAAATATGAAATTGCTTATTCCCTCGAACGACTGGGAAAATTTACACCTATCTTGAAAGTTTTTTTGGGAAATTTATATAAAACTGACTCGTTACTCGTGATTGAACAATTTTTGGATCTCTCTGTACAGTGCGAATTATACTTGAATTAGTTCTGGTATGATCAAACTTATAAAATTATTGCATCATTATGAAATCGCAGTTTACGTAATATAAAGAAAATTTGGTAATAACTTAAAGCTCCCCAGGATTAGAAGTAAGAAAAGAATTTTCAAAATCATTGGATTGTAAAAGTCTTAGCAGTTTTTGGAAAAATAGCAAAGTAATTATTTAGACGTCGTATTCTACTTTTAACTTTACCAAGATTATCCTTTATAGATTTTTCATAGATTTGTTCTAACTCTGGCCTTCGCGACTGATCTATGCTAAGTTTAACATCACCTGATTAAGATTGAATTAATGATCGCTAAGCTACTTCACTTCTGTATTTATAAGTGTTTTAATTTTTGAAAATAATCGACTGTATATATAAAATAGTTAGGACTCGTTGCTTCGAAATCTTTGTTTCTATTTTTATTATTTTTAGCGAACAAATAAGAATATAAAGGTACGCTAGGTTCCTTATTTCCCATGCGGAAATAGGGACTTTAGTTTTTTAAGGATTCAAGCGAATGTCGACACGAAAAATACTGATAACTTCGCTTTTGTAATGTTTGTATGCTCGAATAGTTGAAGAAAAATCGCCTTTCTCAATTATCCATTCCGTATGCTCTTCCATCTTGTGGAAATATTGCAAGATTGGATTAGAGAACAATGGACGAAAGTTTAAAGAATTCTTGAAATAAAAAATTTTACATGCTACCACTGAGTTTTAATTAAAGAAATTAATGACTGAAAAACGAACTTAGTTCACATGTCCTAAAAACTGAAATAAGTATTAGGGGATTTTGGATTATAGGAAAGATCATTGAATAAGAAGCATCATTAGGGGTTACGAAATTCTTTTATTTCGAAGGAAGGTCATAATCTGTCTTGTGAAATAGAAAATTCCTTTTTTTTTTTAATCTCAATGGAAATGAAGACAGGTCACATTGTTGTAGTGCTTAATATTCTTCAGCACCTTCACCTTCTCCTTCGGCAGAATCCATACCAACTTCCTCGTAGTCCTTCTCGAGGGCAGCGAGATCCTCGCGAGCCTCGGAGAATTCACCTTCCTCCATACCCTCACCGACGTACCAGTGCACGAAGGCGCGCTTGGCGTACATCAGGTCGAATTTGTGGTCGAGACGAGCCCAGGCCTCGGCGATGGCCGTGGTGTTGGACAACATGCAGACAGCACGCTGTACCTTGGCCAAGTCTCCACCAGGTACGACGGTGGGTGGCTGGTAGTTGATGCCGACCTTGAATCCGGTGGGACACCAGTCGACGAACTGGATGGTGCGCTTGGT
>JARPRH010000358.1:2845656-2905188 GCA_031763665.1 Calameuta haemorrhoidalis
GGTCGCTCGATGTCCAGGTTGCGACGGCAGATGTCATAGATAGCCTCGTTGTCAACCATGAAAGCGCAGTCGGAATGTTCCAAGGTAGTGTGGGTGGTCAGGATAGAGTTGTAGGGTTCAACCACGGCAGTGGAGACCTGAGGTGCAGGGTAGATAGCGAATTCCAGCTTGGACTTCTTTCCATAGTCAACGGAAAGACGTTCCATGAGAAGGGAAGTGAAGCCAGATCCGGTGCCACCTCCGAAGGAGTGGAAGATCAGGAATCCCTGAAGTCCCGTACATTGGTCGGCCAGCTTACGGATGCGGTCCAGCACCAAGTCGACGATTTCCTTTCCAATGGTGTAGTGCCCACGAGCATAATTATTTGCTGCATCTTCCTTGCCGGTAATCAATTGTTCAGGGTGGAACAACTGTCTGTAGGTTCCAGTACGAACCTCATCTGTAAAATACCATATAAGAATATACCATAGTTCCGAGTATCCACTTACAGTGTGTTACCATACTATATACTCCACGCACAGTATACATCTGCACATACTATACATAAAATGTATACTATATATACGGACACACCCTGTTAAATTATTTTAAGGTTATCAACCTACCGACTACCGTGGGCTCCAAGTCGACGAATACGGCCCTGGGTACGTGCTTTCCGGCACCGGTTTCACTGAAGAAGGTATTGAAACTGTCATCCCCACCTCCAAGCATTTTGTCAGACGGCATCTGACCGTCCGGCTGAATTCCATGCTCCAGGCAGTAAAGTTCCCAACAGGCATTACCGATCTGGACACCGGCTTGGCCAACGTGGACGGAGATACATTCACGCTGGAAAAGAAATACGGAATTTATTAGTCCTCTTAGCACAGGGCACCTTATTATTTAGTAGCGGCACTGTCGGTACTATCTACAGTATGCTATTAATGGCTGCAACGTAAGCAGATATATAATCAAGCCGGTATTAAACTCGCGAATTGAATACAGACGACTCGGATCGCAAATAGAAATAATCAGACGTAGATTAGATTACGGTTTGTCCCAAATATGATTGAATTGGTAATTGTTGGATTGTAATAGAGCAGTTTTAATTGTGCAGTATCCTTATTACGGTGCGATGTTCAGCTCATGGCAGTTGAAGAATTTTGACCTTGAATTTATTTAAAATTGCCATTTTCAAATATTTGAAATACATCGAGTTATGCATCTACAGTGTTGAATAGATCAACTGAAACCACTTAATATTTTATAAATAACTTTCGAAGCACTTTCACAATGTTAACGAAATATATTTAAATATTTAAATTCGTATTCTTAAAGTACGAAAATGATATTATTATTTATTTAACTGAGAAAAACTTGTCACGTGTATGAGATTCTTATGCATTTTTCACTTCTCTTTAATATGGCAACACTGTTCGTCTTTTCTAAGCTTACCATCTTGGCGGTCTCGAAGGTAACACGAAACGAAACGAGTATCAAACTGGAACTGTAAAACTGGTTCTGGGATGTTTAGGCGAAGCTGGCGATGGAGCTCGTCTAAACGATCTTAGCGTTCTGATGAATTCGAAAATGATCTCGTGGCTTTTATAGGCTCGGGCTCCGCGCTGGTAACTTCTTATTGGCTGCTCGATCGGGGTCTACGGCACTGGGGACATTTATTTATTCCATGATTTACATGCCGTTTTAAACTCACCATATCCGCCGTTAAAGTTTGCATTATTTTCAACAATATTATTTACTCTCAATATCAACCAAAAGTTATTGCTTGTGTTTAGGCGATTAATAAATTCTTCGATATTAAAACTCAGGTGAAAATTTTCTTCTTCTTTAGATTGGCTACTCGATAATTCTTCTTATCCAGAGATATGGACAATTGATGTAGTTTTTTTTATTAATCTTGCCCGTATTTTTTAATTGATTTACATTCACAAAATTAAGTTACTAGTAAATTGAACAGTTTAACATTTGTAGGCAGATCAGTATTTCCTTAATGCAATGCAAATATCAACTAGCCTCGAACAGTAATGACGTCATTACGCAATTGAGCATTATACCTGGTGGAAGATATATTTTTCATTTCAAAATCTTGAACGTCAAATTTTTGGTAATTCGTAAGTTATTTAGCTGACAAACGTTGGTATCCTGGAATTTGGATGGACGACGAAAAGGATATTCGGTCCCTGAGACGAATTTAGCACGTGGCATGCAGACGGGATGGAAACAAAGAAAATAAAGTAAAATAAGGAAAGAGGGGTACTGTACCCTCTTGAAGGGTAGGCTATTTATAGACTCAGAATATCTAAGACTAACGTGACAAAACCTCTGGAGAGTTTCTTGTTGTCCCAATGAATATTCAACTCGGACAAATTTTCTTCATTTAACATTATTGAAATATTCTAAATTTTTATTATCACGAAAGAATTCATTTAACCGCATGTTTTCTAAACTGTATATATATTTCTACATTTAATCTCCGAGGCCCTTATCATATTCTACAATTGAGTAAGGTAAACGCCCATAAGACTACATATATATATATATTCTGTTAAATGTTTAATATCTTTAATAAATTAACAATCGACAATTTTCAATAGACAAAATGAAATTCGAATTAATTTTGCCACACGTATTTTAATACGTGGGCAATCAGTGGGTGTAATCCTTCGTAAAAGATACTTTCCTCTACCCACTACCTTAATGATAATTTGAATAAAAATTTTCTAAAGATCTAAAAAAAAATATAATAAATATTCCTCATACAAATTTTTAAAACGTTCAAATATTTTGAAATGTAACGTGCGTTATTATACATTGTATCATTAAATGAAAACAGTAGCAGCCACTGGAGCCCTCGTATGTACAAATGAAGCGACCATTTTATACTGGAATCTGACGTCATGTATGTGCCACATAAGGCGATGAGATCATGTATATACTTAAACCCGATAAACCCAACCGAACTATATATGTACTAGTCCTGTAATGTGGCATATCCTACCTACGCAGGGTATGTTCAATTTATGTATCAATTCCTTTATTGGAATTGTCGACCAGTCTGGTGAAGCAATTAAGTAATCGTACCTAGTTACGTCGTTTTGCTCCTTGTAAACCTCCAATTCCATTCCTGCTATGCTTTCTTACTGTCAATTTTATTTTCATCGTAAAAACCGTTAACGATTTCTCAAGCAACCGAATAGTAAAAAGTGTGCAGAATTTTTCGACAAGCTGCCAAATATTTGGCGCATCAGAATTCAGCCAAATGCAAAGTACAAGACGGTCTTAAGAAGCAGCTGATATTTTTGAAACGTCCTATAGAATCGAAATGTGAGCGTCCCTTAAATTATCGATACTCGATTGACTCTTTTAACGAAATAAGGTTATGTTCTATGTGTAGCGTGAACTGTGATACATTGTCTGTACTTTTTGAAACGAGCTGTAGGGGACGCGAAGGCGAACCAGTATCCTGAAGAGAATCGTGTGCTGCAGCCGGTAACCTTATATGGGAAGAGAAACCGTCACGCTATTCAAACGTATCCGAGAGTAGGACGAGGCAGGATGTTTTCACGTCCTGCGAAAGATATCAATAACGAATAATTTGAACGATAGTATTAATGGTGGAATGTAAAAAAATATTCCCTCTTAGGTGGACCTCATTGAAATCTATTTTATACTCGTTTCGTTAACATCTTTACTAATAACTGCCTGCATGGAAGGGAATATTATTTCAGACGCTATGAGAGACTCGGTTCGATGACTCAATAGCTGGAGCGTGACTGTATCATGGCTGCGTGAGTATGTAGCTTGTTCCACCCAGCCTTCAATGTTACGGCCAATAACAATGACGTAAGATAAAATAGATGGATCATATGAATAATCAATGTTTAATATGTAGAGTTCAGTTTCCAGTTGAAAGATACAGTATACTATTTTTTCAATGTTTAATGAATTCACTTCGGTTTTGATGTATGTACCTACGTACTCCTGTAATGTAAGACTGCAATAAGTTATCGGTGAAAAATTTTAAGCGTCTATTTAATACGAGTGTATGCAATCATGTGTAAGTAATTAAACATGATTAAAATATTTTTTTTCTTTTTATTGCTTGCTGCACACTATTATATTTTTTTAAATTCATTTTAGTGTCGAACGACTGCACATTATCTGAAGAGTCTGTATGTCATGGCTATCTGATATTTTGCGTATATGTTCATGTAGATAAAATGAAAATAAATGAAAAAATTATGCCTTTACCGTGACAATGCTTATGCATTGCCGTGACCAGGATTCGAACCTGGGTTACTACGGCCACAACGTAGGGTCCTAACCACTAGACGATCACGGCTATTGAAGGCGATGTGATGTCTTTGTTTTCACTGCTACGAAACCCGCGGTTTACGGAGTTTTTCTGAAAGCATAAGCGTCGCATAGATTGTACAATAAGTGCAAAGAAATCCAAAAAAGTCTATACAGACAGGACAAAGTGCTTGGAGTGCGTGGGAAACGAAGGAAATTCAAAGTGGAAAGAAACACCTGATTTTTAGTGAAAGAGAAGATGACCACGTGTAAGCAGGAGGAAATAGATGTAACCACTAGACGATCACGGCTATTAAAGGCTGTTGTGAAGAATTTTGTATTTTCGGCATTTGTCGAGAATAATTCCATTTATGGAATTGTTTCGTTGGCTTGTTTTGTAATTTTTTCAGATTTAGTAATATTCTATAGATTGATCATTATTTGTATCATAAATTTGATATAGGATGTTTCATGTACAAATATTAATCTTCAAATGTTTATAGTTGATAAATACAACATGGAGTTTTAGAGTGTCAAACGCCAGTCGGACGCGTCAGCTGGAATTTGTATGATAGGGTTAGGTGTTACTAAAGAATTTGGTTTGTAAAACAGAAAATAATTGTGAAAAATATATGATTTATACAGAGATATGTATTAATTTTTTCCCTTTACAGGTAATAATATGAAAATTAACCATTAACGTTGTGAAAACCTGAAAATGCCGTAAGTTTTTTAAATGCCTAACCTCCTTCATATTCTTTGTAAATTAGGATGCTTGTTATTCAGTATTGAATTCTTTACTTTGAATGTTTCAGGACGGGACGCAGTCGTACTCCGTCTCCAGGAAGACGAAGGGATCGTTCTAGGGAACGTGATCGTGAACGGGATCGACGTAGAAGACGTTCACGAGAAAGAAGACGCAGGTTTGTACTATTGGGCATTTTATGTAAAGAGACTAATGAGATAGGAGGAGTAGTAATGCATGGTACAATTAAAGAATAAATCAAATTTTTATATCATATACAGATCAGTGGATCGTGACAGAGTTAAATCAAGAGATCGGGACAGGGAACGAGAGAGAGACCGTGATAGACACAGAAGATCATATAGTAGATCTAGATCTAGAGATCGTGACAGGCCAAAACCAAAATCTAAGCCACCCACAGCAGAACGTCCAGTCATTACAGGTAATTTAGCTATATTAATAATATAATAGTATATAATTGGTTACAAAAAAAATATAATTTCTTTTTCAGAGGCCGACTTACAAGGTAAGACTCCAGAGGAGCAAGAAATGATGAAAATGATGGGTTTCTGTGGATTCGATACAACTAAAGGGAAAAAAGTTGAAGGAAATGATGTGGGTGCGGTGCACGTAATATTAAAACGAAAGTACAGACAATACATGAATCGGAAGGGTGGTTTTAATAGACCACTGGACTTTGTGGCATAAAAAAAATCAGGTCTAGTTGAAGTGAACTTTTCTTTATGCATATATGTAGTGCTAAACTTTATTGAAAGGATAATAGATGATTATTGTGAATTTTCTTTAACTTCAGTGATCAGATGTTCGTTAAAAGGTAAGAATATCGAATAAAATAAAACACTTTGTGTAAGCATTCTTTTTTATTTTATATATAAAATGTAGATAAATATACTGAGAACAGTTAGGCACTTTGGTTGGTTACATTACGTCAAAATTATAAAATTATTTCTCACTGCGTTGATTTAGAGGTGCACAACCTCTTCGACGGTGAAACGATTGGTTCCTCATCACTGTCATCACTGTTAGCATTATTGATTTGACTTACTGCTGCTCTTGTCGAATTTTGAGTAGTCTAATAAATAAATACGCATTATTTGAAAGTAATCGTTTTTGAAATATGCAAAGTTATTCATATTATAATATTTAATACACAGCTTTACCATAGTCATATCCAGTCTCTCGAGTCCCTTCATGAGTTTTGCATCATCAATTTTAAAGTCTCGTATCGTTCCACGTTTGACACAGTGATCCAAAGGACTCTATCGAAGAATAAATATAAGATGGATAAGAAAATACCTACTGTATAAAGTATCACTAAATAGTTTTACTTACATTTGTTTTTTTGCTAAGTATCACAATGTTAGAATAACTCTTTTCCAATATCTTAATAATTTTTGGTATTAATTGTGTTTCCTTATAAACTTGGTTTCTGTGTGCAACTCCATCTGTCTTCCGCGTTGTGCTGCTGTTTCGTAATTTCTGTTGGAAAATCAAGCATAAAATGAAATAACAAAATAATTCACAAATACTCTAATAATAGCGAATGACTGAAAGTGAAGGTTTTCTACCGTAATATGACTAGACAGATTGTTAAAGTTCTCTTGCAAATAATATCCAGCCATCTTCACGACGGCGACAAATCTGAAATTGAATTGTTGAAATTATCTCACACGTATTGGCAATTTATGTAATCGATTTCTTAATTTCTGATTTAATTCTTTCTTACTTTACATCCTGAAATGGCGCCCTGTGGTGAGTAGATTTCGTAATAAAATACTGAATTAGGTTGTACCATTCCTGATACAATAAATATATGTTTTTTAATATGGCAATAATGCAAGAGCTAGATTCAATAGCAGCATTCGATAAAACCATCAAAATATTCATAATGTGAAGCATTTGTTCGCATAGGCTGCGTTCCTTTTTACGTATATTATCTTCTGCAAAATTATTCACATTAGTTGATCTGGTATTAACGAGCAATTGCTGATTTAAGATTTTGATTTCTCACGTTCTTCATCGTCCATGCCAATCGCGATCGACAGTTTTAGCTCTGCTTTCAATCTTCCCAGAAGCCATGGAATATTCTGCAATTTGTACTTCAAAGCATCATTCAAAATTTCGTATACTTGTGCAGCCGTATCGCTGTTAATTATCTTGTAAACTTCATCAATGGATTCCTTGTTCTGTAAGTATTTTACATGAATACATAAGCAAAGTAAAACATAGATATTTTAGCATAAGAAATATTTGTAACAAAAATTAACATATGGCAATTGATATTAACCTGGTCAATAGTGTTTAAAACGTCGCAGATCATTTTCGAAAATTCGAGAAGTAATTCTCCACTATCCGACGTGCGTTCTTCGATTGTTAATATCAGTTCTAAAAGAATATTAGGCACGGGAGGACTTGCAGTAGTTGACTTAGCTAGGTCGATTAGCCATTTAGAAATCTATAGGAGGGATGATTAGTTGACATATAATAATTAAAATTCGAGATTAGAAAAGAAGCAAATAAAGTTCAATTTCTAGTTTAAAGCCATACCTTGACAGCCAAGGTTTCATGGAAAGGAATTTTATGCACCAGAATTGAAACAGTTTCTAAAAGAATTATTGGAATTCGACCCCAACTCGCACTATCTTCTTCATCTGTGATTTCATCGTAACACATTTTCACACGTGCTGTCAATGGCGTAATTAATCCACTTAATTGCGAACTCAGACCACTGTTAGGGGCAATCTCTTCCCCTGAAAAATTCTCATAAGTTAAATATTTTTGCGTTATCCTAATAGGCAACCTTATCTAAAAATATTCCAAAAACCCACCAGTTATGCTCAGGAATTTTTCTAGAAGAGAAGGAAAGGTCTCCGACATTAGTTCACAAATTTCTTTGAAACATTCCACACCTAGGAGTGCAGTTTGTTCATCGAATTCTCGCAAGTCTTTCAACGGGTTGACTATATGTTTGTAAAAAAGTCTGGAATTAAAAGAATGAAAAAGAAGAAATATATATGGAATATAGAAAATGTTTTCTTGGCATTAATATTATAATGCAATTACCGTCCGATCTCCAGATAGCGTTTCCTGTATTGCTTTTCATGAAGTACCAGTTCGGTATCCTTGAGTGATTTTGCATTTTGAAAGAGTTGCAAACATGTTTGCAAAATGTAACGATGAAAGTTTTGTTGGTTACGGAGAAAGTCTGCTTGTCCTTTGCTTGTCCATGGCACAGATTCACTGGTAAGGAGAATTCATGAAAATGGTATAGCAGTGTTATAAGCGACATTTGTAAATAACAATTTATAGTTTTTAATAATTACTGATAGAGCAGCGTTAAAATTTTCGACATTGTATCAAGATCCATTATCGTATTAGGCAATTTAATAATGGTAGGCTTGCCACCAGCTTTCTTAGTATCTGTTGTGGTGTCCTTATCTTTTTTCCCTTTCGCGTCGCCTTTTTTCGATTTGCTCACTTGCTAAAATAAAATAGAGTATAAGACTTAAGATGCCAAAGTTTTTTAAATGTCTTATTACCTTGCTGAAATTTGACAAACGATTGTATCCTTCAAATAACTCAAAAATGTTTTTGGCTGTGCGAACACTACTCGAACACCAGGATAAAATTCTGAAAGACATCAGCGCTTCGTAAACGTTAGCCATTAATTTAAAGCTGTGTAATTTTTGCTGGGCTTTTGGTCCATTATCCAGAAAGTCAGTCCTGTCATCCTTAAGAAGAGAAAGAGATATTGTAAGTTATAATGACTAAGTTATTTGATGTTTTTGATAGTGTTTAATAATTTGGCAAAAATGCTTTTTTGTATATTACCAGATTACAGTGCTCCAATTCCGTTCTACTCATGTTTTTGCAAAGCAATTCAAGAATGTGTGCCAGTTTTTCAAAAATTGGAGAATTACTCGAAGCATTTAATAAATAGATTTTTTGTAGGAGAAATATCAGATGAGCAATGGGTTCTCGAAGGATAGCTTCTGTACCCTGGAATTCTGAGCATTTGTCAAATTTTATTGGTGGCAAGATCTCTGCGTCATTTCCTTCATAATATTTTGAAAAATGTTCCAACAGCACTTGGGCAATCTCTTCAGAGAGTTCAGGATTCATATTTATCACTTCATGAAGGTCTGAAAGAATTTTTTATTAATAGATAATACTTCGCTTTCTAAAATTTTATATTATCTTTCAATTTACGTTTATAAAGATGCAAACGGACTTCCACCTCATGTGTGAAACATCTTTTTAAAATACTCAGGACTTCGTGGCATAGAGCCCTGTTACACCTCAAATTTGAACTGGGCTGTTGAGAATGTCTTTCGACAGCAACCTGTTGGTAAAATACAAATTTGTCAAAGCTATGGATATTCATTCTTAAAATATTCAAAACAGATATATTAATTTTGGAAAGTTCCCAGTGTAGCATTACCTGAGTTAATAATGATGTCGATGAGGATGGTACAGTGCTATTCGAGGAACTTCCTCCAGACTGACTAAGAGTGCTTATTGATGATGTTTTCAATGTTTTCATCAATAGCAAAAAACCAACCACAGCCATCTGACGGGACTCCGATCCTTTTCTATAAAGAGCTTTGCGTAACACGAGAGCAAGTGTATTTCTGATATTTGACGAGGTGCTCATTAAAGGAGTTATGGAATAAAGAACTTGGGTGGCTGCTGGGCCAGGAATCACTAGCAATTGTTCAAGAAGACCAGTCACCCAAATTTCAGAATCAAGAACTATCATTTTTCTTTCACGGCACAAATAACTTAAACAATCTGAAAATAATTATATGTACAAAGTCATCGGTTTTATATTAAAATGTTCTCTGGGCAATTTTTATTTTACAGATAATTAGAATTGACGATAATTAATTACCAGTATAACGAGTAACAGACGTTCCGCCTGCGATTATTTTTTGCGTTAACATCTGTAGTACTGTCGCTACTGCGTCATGCTGTTTTTTCACGAGTTTTTGCATAATTTTCATACCTATGTCCCACAAGGAAGTCGCATCGACTTTTGGGGATTTTTTGGTGTCCATCAATATGAACGAAAGATCCATTAAACTTTTTCGTATGTTTGGATTGTGATTTTTACTAAAATACACATTTTGAAAATTAGTGCCCATTAGGTGCATGCGACATATATTTTTTCTGATTCTAGAAAGTATATATCACCTGTAATCAATAATGCGTTCTATGATCAACATTATATCTTCATCTTCTGATAATGATTCTCTTAGCCAAGTGCTATTCTTTCGTCTCTCATTGTCCTGAATTCGCCGAGTTATAGCCAATTTCAGAATTTCAAAAACCTGTTAAAAATTGTCACATTTTTGATTCTGAAGATCAACTTTTACCCGGTATGTTAATATAAAATATTATACGTTAGAACTTACTTCATCCTCATATATATTTGCGACGTTCAGCAACATGGCAAAGATGAAGGGATTCAAAATAAATTTTGGCGAGTTTGTCACGGTTTTTAAAAAGTGAATAAAGTCTTTTAAACTCTCATGACTCAGTTGAGCAGCTTGGTATATATGGTAAAGAACATTGCCTTCAATTTCTAAGATATCCTTCAAGGTGAATTCACCTAATAAGTAACTTTATTAATTATAGTCTATTGTTATTAAAAATTAAGTGGAGAAACTTTTTAATTCTACTTTATGAAAAGAATGTGATTGTAACATTACCGATATCATCGAGATCCATACTACTTGAAGTTTGCTCGAACCTTGTCGTAAAGTATTCTCTTAATGTTCCAAAAAGAAGCTTTCCATCCCTATGTCGACAAAGTTTCAACATTTGATTAACCAATGGTGGTACAGCTTGAGCTTCCACTTCTGGTAATTTGTTACACAAAACACGTACAACCATGTCATGATCTTTTGGTTTCAAGGATATTTCCCTATAGTGTGGACATAAAAAGGTTGAACTGAACGTTATTATTTTCAGACATCTGATTATTGAAAATGTGTCTAATATCAATAATATGAAAATTAATAGATCCTCTTTTTGCCTAGAGTTTTACTTACACAAACATTTCAGCGAGTGATATTAAAATCTCAGGCATCCATTGAGTTTTACAAATTGATTCTACAATAAGAGACTTGTATTCCAGTCCAGAAACTTCGGCATTGTTATAGGTAATATATTGTTCGTCCTCTAAGCGTTCAAGTAACAATGGCAGCAAGTCTTTCCAACTTAAATGGAGAATAAGACTTAGTATCTGAATAATATATTATACTATTACTAAATAGGTGAAATCTACTATATACTATAGAATATCATAGGTATAAATGAGTAGCATAGTTAGTCAATAGTGAATTGTATACTATGTTAATATCAAAAATATGCAAGAAATCACCTTCGATGATTGTCATTGTTGCTTCTTATGTTTGACTCACAAAAATCAACAAATTTTATCATGTGAGTCTTTGAATATTGTGGAAAGTCAACTGCTATTCGTTTGACTATCATATCCACTCGCTGACTTTGAATTTCAGCTTTACACAGGAACTTTAAAACTTTTTCAACAAACTTGAAACGTTTTGTTTGATCCGATATAGCAAAGGCTTGCAGGAGATCATCAAGCACCGTGAAAGCATCTTCTCTTCTAATCTTTCGTATCATTAACCCATAGAGCTAATATAACATTTCAAAGCAGAATGAAGTGATGTATGCGCAACAATCATTTTTCAACATACAAAGCAAAGGCGTATATTATGCTTCAAAGTCTTTCAGAGTGATCTATTGTATTGCTAGTTTAATGATAAGCCATATATTACAAAATAATAAATATAAGAATTCTAATAATCTGGTATAGAATTTATTTCTAATAGATTTTTACCATTAATGAACAAAACTTGACAGTGTATAACATATATTTTTGCGTAAGTATTCAAACATATCTTTAAATCAGTGTCAAATTTAAATATTTCGCGCACCTGTCAGTTTCTTATCTATTCAGCAAATTATAACCTACGAATAAGCAAGGGTTTAAAAGAAATATAGGTATATGTACTTCTTCAACGTCCGCATTTTCCACGAGACTTTTTAATTCTGTAGGATCCTTACGATTCCGTATTTCTCGTAATGTTCTATCCATTTTTTAATCTTCTGACAGAAATTGTTGCGCGATAAAACACCCGCCCATTGAACTGCGATTACGCACTGACGTCTGTTCCTCGTTACCGACACTTTCTGCACTTTGAAAAAGTGCAGATTCTTATCGGATGATAGTTTTAAGTAACTAATAAGAATCTGCACTTTTTGAAAAGTGCAGAAAGTTTAAATAACGAGAATAGACCTACTATTACGGACCTAATTGTCATTGAAAAACCAATGACATTTGACCCTAAATTTGCCAAAGAATTACATTCAATGCGAATTGACCACCAGTTACTAATAAAATAGCAACAGCATTTTCGACTCGCTGTACTCGATGCGCACTCCGAACAGATTTTTCATATATTTTCTGTAGTATCATTAGCTAAATACTATAGGGAATCTGCTATTAGTGCACCGCGAGTACAATGTGTCACAAATTGTATAATATTGAAACGTTTACAGCGTTCCTGTTGGTCAATGCTACAAAAACATAAAAACGGGCACTATTGCAGAATCCCTCATGGTCATAGCTGTGGAATAAGCGCCAGTCGATAACTCGTGATTTGGTAAATACGTATATCTTCTCTGTAGGAAGATTGAAACTTAATTTTAGAATATGCGTCTTATTGGTGTTAAATAAATCGAATACGCTTTCTGAGAATACAGACTGTCTGCAACGAAAAAGAAAATATTCTGATGCACAAGTGGATCGGTGGAAGTCAAGTGAAAAAAAAAGTGACAGTCAAGGTGAATAATTAAACTAACACGTGGGATCGATCGTTGGATATAATCTGAGCTGATAATTATAGGATAAAAGTACAATTTTTGAGATTATGAATAACGAGATCGCCATAAATATTTTCTCGCAGCAAACACTACACGAACTCTCCATTACGTTTATCAGCCGATTCTGAAGTAGAGTGAATAGTCCATAGCGTCTGTTATATTAAAAGAGATAACGTAAATTTATTTTAACTATGTACTAACAATATTCTCATTAGATCACATTAATTCCTTGTACTCTAAATTACTTATATACTTGAAATATTTGCGAACCTGATACGCGATAATTTAAAAGCATTGCTTTTTTATCCTTTTGCAACATAATTTTATAAATCTAACAGTGTCTGCGTTCACAGCATATCACAGTATGCATGCTAATTTCCACTAGTGTCAATCCTCGAATTTTTGTCCAATTTTTATTTTTCCTCACTTAGAAATAACAGATTTCACTTGCATGCTGAATATAATGAGCAGGTCGTAGTTCGTTACGTGTTACGAGAAGAATAGAACAAGAAAAATGGAGAAAGGATGAAAATGTAAGAAAGAAAGTATTTATATTTGTTTTATCATTTTAACTTGGATATATTTATTTATACTTTGAATCCATCCCGAGACGAAAAATAAACTCTAGCTTGAACCACTATGTTCCGAAAGAAACTGTGGAGGACTAAATTGAAAATTTAGCATGGTACCTCATGTGGAAATTGAATTCTGCTTTGACCTTTAACCTGATACGCATGTACGTTTTAGAAAGCTTGATATTCTAACTAGACTTTGTAAATTCTATTGCCCTCCAGGTCCTAGTGTAATTGCTCGCACGGTTTACTAACCGGGACCGAATAAAAATTCCGTTCGACAATCACGAAGATATTAAATATTTAATACCGTCAAACTGATTGAATTCATCGATCGTAATGAGGAAATCCGTACGAAGATTCGATTCATCTATTGAATAAATAAATACATTTAAATTACCATAGTGATGTAGTTTAAAAAAAAAGGATTTTATACACAATAAATTCTCCTTATACCCGTGAATACTCCCAAGAGTTTATCTCCTATAAGTTTTTGCACGTTTCCATGAAATTTAGCTGGTTACACGCGAAATTGAAATTACATGCTGCCAACAGTAAGCAACTACAATATACTATGCAGAAACGATAATTGTAAGTGGCTCTTGCATAAGTCACGCATCACTGCGGAACGTTCTTTATTACCTGAGTAAAGTAAATTGCGTAATTTTATTCGACAAAGATAGTTTCACAAACCAAAAGATAGACAAAGGCGCGTGGTTAGCGAATTTTATTTAAAAAATTTTTTTTATACACAATATATAAAAAAATATAATTTTGCATTTTTTCATACATAAAACTGAATTATTACTTTCTTCTATTTCTTGTGCTTATAGCAAAGAATAAATATAACAATACTTCTCTTTAATCCAATAACGAAGAATTAACGTCTAATCCCTTTCTTAAGACAAATAAAAAAAATGAAGTAATAAGACAAGAGCGATTTTTCGCCAAAAAAAATTCAATTTGCGACTACTCATTACATTCACCCTGGACTCTTGTAAATTGACATGAAAGTTAAACGTCCTACGTCCTCCTATTCGTGTTAGTTGAACTCTAAAATTTAACGTTAACTTGTTAAAGCCCTTCAGAACCCAATCGGAAAGGAAGCTGTGAACGTTGGAAACCGACACGAGGATTTTAAAAAACGTCAACCAACGGCTTTAACGAGTTAAGTGTTGAGCCTTAGGGGATTCCCCGGTCTCTCTACGTTGACTTCACCTTTAGAAACGAGCGTTTGGTCTTTACAGTCGACTATTTCAGAGGGCGTTTCTCTCTGTTGCTTGTTGCTTGAGAAATATTCTTGTCTCGGAGGTTGGTACTGGCTGGATTATGAGAATCAGTGTGAGGCTGAGTTCATCCCTCTGTATTGGATGGGGTTACTTCCGGCGCGTTACCAGTAACGGGATATGACTCGGTAACTCACTAAGTAACTCATCGAGGATGGGAATAAATAGAAGAGAATCTGATGAGCCTCGGGGGCTCATATTTATCCATGGCTGATCTTCAATCGACATCGAACGTAATTTGAGAACACTTCAACAGGAAAGCATTGTAGGTAAAGAAGGTATGCCCTTTTTGAAATGTGATTTAGCTAAATGTGATTTTGAATTTTTTTTTCTATTTTCTGGAAAAAATTAGACATTCAGTACAGCCACATTAAAAAGTGATCGATCAGTCATCGTTAATTTATATTCAAAAAATTTATTTTTAACGTATCCTATCTCGCATCTTTGGACCAAGTTGGAAAATCTTACAAATGCATTATGCAACTCACATGAAATTCCCCATGAGATGTTAGGAAAATCTAGCTGGTCACAAGGGGTGAATTTTCTTAGTCAATGGGAAATTCTTATTCTTAACGGACCGCGACTGCGACATATCGAGCATGAAACTAACGTCCTTTTCTCTCATTACCACAGACTCCAAGAAGAAGAAAAGGAGTTTAATAAAATCTTGAGGAAAGATTATTCCTAAACCATATATGAAATCAACTTTAGGATTAAGGGACTCTCTTACGTTGTAAGCCGCAAGGAGGATGACCCTTTAAAGTGGAACTGAATTGTAAGCCTTTGTGATAATTATTTTGAAAATTATTTTTTTATCTTAATTTTTTTATAAACGAGATATGTGGTCAGGGTAATTTCAGGGGTAACAGATTCTACTATAAGAAAGTCTTTTCAAGAAATGGACCTTGCAGGTATACTTCTCTGCAGGGTGCTTCAATATTGCCTGGATACTCATATGATACTCGTCTGGCAGCGTTTATTCGCTGATAATAATGACAGAGAAATGGGAGAGAGTGAGAGGGTTGATAGACAAGAGAAAAAAGGAGGGTAAAAATTACGAGAAAAGAGATAAAATCTAGTACCAAGAATCTTGAAATATCTTAGAGCACTGATAACAGATTATTCATTCTTATCAGTTGTATAGGTATTCCTGTTGACAGGTATTCTTATTTTTTATACAGTAAAATAAGCACTCGCGAATTGACCGGACTTTACGCAATTTTTGATAACTATAAATGTCATCTTGATTAAACGTCATGGGCTAAATGTAAGTCTGTATAAAAAAAGCTAATAATTATTTATACATTCATAAATACAGTATAAATATTCAAAATGAAATTTGAGACGGTCAATAAAATAATTTTTGTTCAATAATTTTTATTTGAAAATCTTCAAATGTACAGATATGTATATGTGTTTGTATAAAAAAATCAAAATCGAATGTTTTTTTGTTTTTTTTTTTCATATTTTTCTACTAATCAAAAATTTTTATATGATTTTTCAAATTGGATTTACTGTACAAATTTACAGGAAGTTCAAGTTACTGTCGGAGGATGAGACATGGTCATCCAGGTGTCTGGTACCTCGCATGTACATCTGCAATCGGAAGTGGTGGGGCTGACACCCACAACTCCTTCCTAGCGTCACTCTTATTGGTCGGCGGGACCCGTGACGTCAGTCCGGTACCGGATTATCTATAGGTTCGAGCACGCGGAGCGCCAGTCTCTCGCAGCCTTCCACGCTGGATTCACAGGTTGCCGGCTGATCCTAAATTCTTTTTCAAAAATCTTTGGAACTTTTGTCGTATTTTCGAACTCGTCAAATAAATTATCCAGCTTCCTCGAAGATTCTTCTTGAGGTAAGATCTATCAATTTTATAAGATTTATTCTCTACCCTGAAAATTTTCATCGAGGCCTCAACTGGTCGCGCACGTAAAAATTTACTCGAATCGCTGAAAATAATTCGTGGTTTTGAAAAGTGAAATTATTGTGAAAGGAATAATTAAAAATTTTTTTATCACACCTGAGGAATGTTCATATTATTTATATGAAAATCCTGAACCGATTGACTGATTGGAATTGCCGTTTTTTAATTATTACCCTCTTGTAAATTCAAATTTTATTAAAAGTTTTTCAATTTGAAATGTACAGTATATACAGATACCTGTGATATACTTGAAAATGCAAATCACCAAATTTTTTTCATTTAATCCCCAATTCGATTTCGTATTTCAATCGTTGTTTTCATCTAATCAGCAAAGTGGAAGTAAATAAAAATTTTATCATAAATTAGCATATATATATTTTTTTTGCTTTAATTCCTCTTCTTTATATGACAATCGCTTTGTACACCCGATTATTGCAATTCTACAGTGCATAAGCGACAATCGCATTTACACAGAAAGCGAAAGATTCGAAAAGCACCGGTCGAGCATTCAAAGTGACTTTGATGCCGGATAAAAGCTCAACGAGTTTCTCAAGTGAAAAATAAAAAGATCGTTTTACTGATTTCGAATTCGTTCGAACGAGCTCGATCAGAAACTATAGACACGCCCGTTAGATCCCACAAAATGTATAATCCCTTCAAAAATAATTTTTACAAATTTATTTAGTTAAAATTAATTTTGATTCGTATTGTACCGTGTTCACTTCATACATGGATTATTCAACTGTGTTATTTGGTATATCTATATTAAAGTGCGAAATGGACCATTGATAACACGACGTGTTCTTATGCTTGATCGATTACAATTTATTATTTGTTCGAGTTCGACATTATTGTTGCTATTGTTGACGGATCGAGAAGATCAAAAAGGGTAAAGCCAAGATGTGTATCCATTTTCTTGTAGAATCTCACGAGATTTCATTTCTTTGTTAGATTAGAGAAAATAAACGTGCCAGCCGAACGAGAGGATGCTGAATAAAGATTTTTATCGTTGGTTATATAACCCTTGCTTTTACTCCCCGTAAGTCTAAATGGCGCGAAATTCAAAATTTCTTACGGTCACGTTCGTTTATATCCTTGCTTAAATATTACTCGAGCTTTTGCCAGAAATTAAATTAGGTAATAACAACCTGGAGACACAGGAAAAGGAGATTGAACAAACTTAAGAGAGAAACCGCAGCAATTGGTGAGCGAGTTAAGGAGATTTAAATTGTATTATTATTCGCAAACGATGTAAATTACCACAGCAAATATTTCACGCCGGCAGCAGTAAAAATCTGACCGACGGCAGCCGAGGTTCGATCCCGTGAAGAGTCTGACAAAAATTTTTTTTAATTTTTTATACTCCCAAAGAATGTTGATAACACGGATAGTGTGATTTTTATGATATAAAATTATCATGAAAAGGATTTGAATAAAAAAAAATTATCGATTATAAATATTTGTTTATATGAAATTAAATATATTTTTTTTTCTTTAATAATCGCCAATAAAAAATATTGACCTAGTCAATGGGATCTATTGTTGACTTTTGAAAATCACGGCGGTACTTTTTTCTCAATTTTACTTTTTCCACGCATCTATTCAGAATTTTTTTATTTTGAATCCACTCAAGCAAAGCTCGTACAGCTTTTAGGTTAAGCTTTTACATAACATTTTTTCAGAGATAACAGTGGCAAGTTTGTATTCCTACATGGTATCGTCATTTACTCGTTTACTCAAAAGAGTTTTTTTTTGTAAAAAAAAAATTTTTGAACCGATCGTACAGTAGTTTTTTATCGTAGAAAAAATTATATCCCATCTATATTATTTATCTTCCTGAAAGGCATGGCTATTCCACATGAGATCGTTGCTCCGAACGCTTAGCATAAATATATAAAAAAACTAATTAATTCATCCAGGGCAGAAAACTAGTCACGGTAATCCGGTGGCGGTCGAGTTTAAGACCGAAGGTTAATTAAACCGTTTCCATTACGCTACACTATTTGGATTAAGCATAGAATCTAACGGGTGTTGTGAAAATGAGGAAAAGCTATAATCACGCCTGGGAAATACTAATGAACAAAATTTACCTGACCCTAAAACTATTTCGTATACATAAACGACAAAAAAATTGGTAAAAATTGGTCAAATTACATTTTTCCAAAAACAAATTAATCAAAAAAAAAAAGAACGAATTGATTCTTACCAAACATTAACCAATACATAACTTTCCATCAATTTCGAAATTACCTCCGAAGCTCTGGAGATAACGAAAAAAATTAATCCTAATAAATATCATTACTAAGTTCATCAAAGTCTCGATCCCTATCCACGCTAATTTCCTTAGATAAGATAAAGTTAAAAAAATGTATAAATAAAAAAAAGGATGTCATTCAATAAAATCCCTTTTGATGGCCAATGATCTATATATATCGCTTGTGATCATTCGGATCAGTGAATAAACTGCAAAAGAACTTCTGCTCGAGATGCGATCAAGCTAGGTAGACGTTACAATGTGTCGAGAGGGTTTTCCCAGATTATTTTCTAAAAGTGAAATTAGAGCACACGGTGTTAAAAAAAGAAAATAATAATAACCCACTAAATTTCCATTTTTCCTTAAACAAGAAACAGTTTTCCAATTGACTGCGACCCATTTGTAAATTGAACCCCTACGCGCTTAGTCCTTGAGAATTTGATCAACTGTATTGTCCTGCGTTCCTAGAAGCTTGCGGTTAGCCCAAGATTAAAGCACAGCGGCATCCGCCAAGACAAAAGCTTTCATTTATTACAAGCCTGAACTTAGCTGTTAAGACGGTTACGGTAAACGACTGAATTACCGTTTGTTTCACTCGACTAGTCCGGATTTATCTTAAAGGATGCTCGTTCGCGTAACGACTGTATAAACGTACCTATTGTTCTACCATACATCCCTTAAACAACCCCTATGATATTTCCCATTGTTACCACCCGATTGATTCCCAGAGCTTTTACCACCTGATGATCGGCAGAGCTTTTGCTTGGAATTGCATAATTTTGTGAAAACGCAACTGACGTTAATTCAAAAAAAAAATATTTTATTCCACCGCCAACGAAAAGCTGCCATTGAGCTTACAAGGCATTTGACGTAATATTTTTGGTCCGAGACCAAAAATCGAGCAGTCTTTCGAAAAAAAAACAAAATGACCTGACAAATCCTCCAGATGAGGAATGGACCAAAAGATCCTCTCGTGGCTCGGCGATTCGACGCGATCCCCACAAATCATCCCCCAATAAAAAGAAGTCCTCGCGGACGGGAGGATCCAGCTTCGAACTTTTCCTTCCTTATCCGTCGCCATCTTTCTTCTGCCTGTGGACAGCGGGTAAGCCTTATTTATTTGACAATTTCCCCACAAAGTCAATCGCCCTTTACCACCGTGCATTCTCGATACATATTTTTCTTGCGATTTCGTCACCCCCTGCTATCTGGTAGCCGGTGTGACGTCACTGTAAAGAAAAAAAAGGGTACGATAACTCAGCTGGCTGCTGTTGGGTAATAAAAATAGACGTGTCCAAGAAAAATGATTGCTATATCGATTTCAGAGAGCAATAAATAACGATATATCGATCTTACGAAAGAAAACATGGCTCGGATATTAGCGAAGTATGTATAAGGGATGAATATATGATAAGAAAATTTTTATCGATAAACTGATAAATCTTAATATTTTTTAATTTTAATAATTGCCCAAAAATTCATATATACATATATACACGCATGTAATATTAAGCTTGTGAATATTTACTGTAGCTACCTCAAGCAATAGTACGTGTCACATAAACTATAGTAGATGTAGGCTAACATTGTAAACGCATGTTGGGCATCGACTTTGCTGCTGAAAGGCAAAAGTTTTACGCTTACTTTCAACTTGAACGTAGCCAGTTAACGAGACATAGAAAAGCTGCCTATCAGGACGCAAACTCGTCACGTGCAGCTCGCGAGCTTTGCTATTCTTGCTGTGACAGTCGTAGCTCCGTTTCTGTGTTAGCTTTAAAAGCTCTACGGGGAGAGAGAGAGCCGTCGCTGCCGTATGTGAGTTGGCGAGCTTGCGTTACCGTTATCTGTCATATCGCCTGGAAAATCCCCTCGAACCTTCGTACATCACGCGCTGACCGTAGGCGACTGTAAAAGGGAATAATTAAATAAATAATTTTTTCACCGATACCGTCTATGTTGAACCATGAAAAATTTTTGAGTGACTTTAACCTTGAAAATTATAAATTTAATTTTTGAAGAAAAAAAACGAGTTTTATTTGGGTCAATTTTGAGTTTGTTAGGGTCGTGTTTTATTATATGTAAAATCTTTGTCAATCAATACGCGTACGACTGGTCGGGTTTCTCGAGGGGGTAAAATTTGTTTTTTTTTTTCGTACACGTGATAAGGACGTCGAAGGGGAAAATTTAATTACTTCAAATCTGGCAAATACAATTGTCACTGATGATTCATGATAATTCGTGATAATACTCGCTTATCGCAGTCGGATTATCGGAGTGGCGAAGCCCCTTTTTTTTAATTTCAACAAGGGCAAATATATGTATGTAAATATATGTGTGAGGTAATCTCAATCTGTTTATAGGGTTAGTGTTCAAATAGAAATAAAATTGTGGATTTCTGGTAGAAAAAAATTATCAAAAGAAATATTAGAAATTTGAAATTCTTCTCTTGCGTAATTTTTTATTTTGCGGATTTGAGAATATGTGTGAGAAATATCCTATTACATGTATATATATAGCGTGTGTATACTTGGTCCTATGATTCAAGACACGCAATGAACGATGTAAATGCGAAAAAGCGTCGTTGCCAGGTGGTGGGTCTGAGCTTTTTCCTTTTTTAATATTTTTTTCTCTTTTCTTCTCTCTTTGCATCTGTCTACGCGTAGAAAAGAAAAGTATACTCTTTTGAAAAATATCCCAACCACCACGCAATTTCAGGGTAGCCACAATGATAGCTGGTGGATAGGAGCGCAGGTTGCTGGGAACGTAGGAGATTTCAATGCGTTCGCGGAATGAAGTGTCATGTGCTTTCTGAAATACGAGCGTCTAGCTGGCTGGTGGGTTTTAGTTTTTATAAAGGAGAAGGACGAAGAAAGGGGGAGTAGAGGAGGAAGAAGGATGCTGCAGAACAGGGGAAAAAAAGAATTGATGTAGGCTTGTGAAAATTTTTGAAAATATTACCTACTATTTAGGAATTTTTTCATTTTTTGATTTGATTGTACTTGTGGCTAATTAAAAAAAAATTGATACGTTCAAAATAGCCTGTTGAGCATTGATAAATTTAAGAACGTATTTGAGAGGTAATTAGGGTTGATAAAGAATAATTAATATTAACTGATAGCTTGATTAGGAAATGAAAAAAAATGGCTGACTTAGTTGAATTACAGGTAACTCGTGACTTATTAATTGATCGATGGGATTATTAATCTAAAAATTTATTAGATTCGAATCGATTTTTGTAATTGATTGCAGTCGATGAGAATTGTAATCTGGGTAATTGATTAATAAGTTGATAATTCGTCCAAGGGGCTGTTTTATGAGAGTGGAAGGGTTATTCTGGGCAAATTGAATTTTCGGTATGATTTTATAAGAAAAATTGTCCATTGCTCTTAGTCTTGATATTTTTAAAGATTTATAGTTGACTTACTTGTTTCAGGTCAAATTGGAGATTACGTGCATTTTCATTTTTCGAACGAAAATATAAAACCTCTCTTTCGCAAAACTACGATGGGCTTCTCTATTATTATTATATTCTACAATAGCAAAACGTAGCACAATATATCTTGCAGGGTTTCCTTCTCGCGAATGCGACGTTTTTCCTCGTTTTCTAGTATTATAGAAATTTTCTCTTCGATTGTGTGTAGACACCTTTATGTCCCGCGAGTCGCTACTATTTCGACGGTCAACTTCAAAATTCAAACGCAGTGACTTACTTTGGTTGATATTAAAAAAAAATTCATAATTTTTTAAGAAAAGCGTTGATAGATTTTTGTATTATTACTATATCGATCCAAATGATAATCGTTTTTCAATTTTGAGAATGGTATATCATTTTTGTCTGGTACCTCCAGTAAAATGAACTTTCTGACCGTTTCGTTTTTTTTTATTTTAGAATTCACGGTTCTCTTCGGCTTCACGAATAGTCTGCGTGCTTCTGGTATTTTAACCACTTTGAATAACTCCATACGTACAGCAGAGCACTTTGAAGCCAGGCGATGCATTAATTCATTAAAGGCGGATATGCAAATCTCTGGGACGGACACTCGCACTGGTGACTTGGTCGATGAATTTTAATAGGGCGTAACTCAAAAGCGACCCCCCGGGCGTATAGAAAGGGTAGCTGGTGGAATTAAATAAAAGATTTGGGAAAAAAATATATATACCACATAAGGATCATTTGCACGTAACATATCTGGCTAATTAATTTGTTTTTCAAAATGCCTTTTTTTTCATAATTTCATCTATTCGCATTACGCAAATGACAACAGTTTGCATTTCACGTAAATATCAATAATAAAAATCCTAATAGGAAAATTATCAGTTCCTCTACACGTGTATAGAATACACATACGAGAGTTCATCTTGACAGGATCGATTGAAACGACCTGTAGAACTTGGCACGCAGGAGATTTATTCATCGCACTAAAAGGATAGCATAATAGGAGGGACTGTACGTCCGCTAGATAAGAGCATCCTGTCGGAATAGCCGGATTCGTTTTTTTTTTCCTTTTTAAAAAAATCCTTTTATGTCCTTTTCTCTCTGCAACTATCATTCTTATTTTCAGCAGGGAATCAGCCCAACGCAGTATGTGAGTCTTGAGGGCAGGTTCTTTCAAATACTTGAAAATTTCGATTTCCCATGAGTCTCGGTCACCGTCTCTTTACAGAAGGATATAACCTGTCAGGCAGACACAATACGAAAATTCGTCTCGATAAGAAATTAATATGTTTCCTGACACTGGGACACATTGAAATACGTTAAATAAATTTGAAATCTGACCCGTTAGGGATATACATAATAATTGAAAATATCACTTATAATGTAACCTAACCTAACATACAATTGACCCAGTATCAAAATTACATAAAAGATATCGATTATATTTATTGATTTTACCAGGTCCTATACTGGCCTCAAATATTTCACATTGATGTTTACTCACGTCTAAAACCAAACGTAACTTTATACCGGCATTTAAAACGTGTCGAGAATCTTACTGGGGGTTATCGAACTGACAAGTTTGGTTAATTAGGCTTGATTTGGCAAACACGGCTTCAACAGAGTTTAAAGAACAAATCGTATTTTTCGAACCTTATAAACATTTCCTCCGACGTGGCTTAAGCCTGGTTCAATATTTTAAATATAGTTTTACGACAAGATAATCAGAGTTTAAACTTCGATTAACGTCGTAAGAAACTGGCATTAGTCGCGATATCAGCTGTGCGTTTACATTTTTCGACGCTAGAGGCGCTGCTCTACCTGGCGACATAGGCGTAAATTATAAACGTATAATCCTATCTATATCTAGATACATCTATGGGATAAGCTTATAATATTTTTAGCAATTATCCACGTTGCTATTTTGTGTTGCCAGCAGTTAAACGCTATCATTAATTATTTATTGTGCAATCTGTTAATAATGCAAATACCTGTTTTTTTTTTAAAGGACATTAAAACACGTGACGCTTTGTTTAATAGATTCTAACTCGATGTGGCCTCCTTTAATTATTTACGACTCTGTCTCCCTCCTTCGTCACGAAGTGTAGAGATTTTTTCAAAGATTTTGCATAACGAGGATAACAGGAGTAACTCAAAAATTTTTTTTTTACTGGCATTGTTTACATTTGTCTATTACGTAAGACGCAGATCTGCCTCGTTAAATTTGGTTGAAAGTTACTTCGGCGCTAATTAGCAATTAAACGTTGCAGGTGAATTAGTGCGGATAATTTTTTAGGAGTTTTTTTTTGTGATTCTGTTTGAGAATTCCGTGTTTTAATTTTTTTTATTCGCTCTGTGACTTCTTACGTTTATTACGTAAGGGAGGTGAATCCTTCACTTTTAGCTATGCTGGTTATGCTTTGAGAAATGCTGGATATTACGTAAGGATTCATACGAGATACACTGTTTTTATAAATTTGATGTTGTGATTTTGCTTTTTTTTTTCCAAATTATCCAATTTCGTTTTTTACGCGTGGTTTAACGTGAATTTTTCGATTATATCGTTTCCTGAAAAGCTTTAAAATGCAAAAGACCCATCGAATGGCAAATACTCGTGAAATGATGAAGATAATTTCGCTTTATAGTATCATGAAAAAAAAAAGAAAAATGGAAAATGGAGTACTAAAATTTTTGAATGCCGCTGTATAAGGTAACCGCTCGATGAAAGCGCTTTTTAGGTATCGCGTGGTGTACGAAGGAAAAGCATATTAGCTACAGTGACTGTACATTTTTGTAATTTATTTCTGACGTTTTTTTTTTCATTCTTTGATCCACTTTACCATGCGAATGTGTAACTAAGGAAATGAAGTAATTAGGAAATTGTCTTGCGCGTGACGTCACGACCTAAGGAGGCGATACGTATGAAAATGGCACTCTTGTAGATTGGCAGTTTGCCAAATTTGCAAAATTTTTTTTTCGCTACCCTTTCTAATGTGGATTTTTAGAGATTTTGAAAATGTCACGTTTATATGCGGTATGTGTAGCCGTATGCTAATCGCGGGGCATAGATACTGTCGAGTGTGCACATTAAATTGCATAAATTTCGTGATTTTATAATTTTTTGCGACACAGGAAAAATTTTAGCTATAAGCAATATACGTTTCAATAAGGTTCCGTGTTGTACGAGTGATTCCATGATCATGAAATTTTCGACCTTGCCAGAATGAAAAATACGAAATATCCAAGTAAAAATAAAATATTGACTTTACCGTAGAAATATAAATTTTGAAATTAAATGACAAATTTTGATTTTCATCGTGTATTCGCAAAATAAAAAATCCCATGAACTTGACATACCATTTGGTAAATTTAAAAATGTCTGGACAAGTGTTGGTAGTGAATTTGACTAATGAGTCCCGAGGTCGATTGAAATAATTAAGACATGTACACGCAACCAATAATTAAACTTCATTAAACGACCATTCAAAACGACGTGGATGCTTTCATCGTTTCAGCCCCTCCCCCCGTTATTATAAAAAATTTTTTGAAAATCATCTGCCTATTTTATACATGCTGTCACTTCGTACCAGATATATCTTTAATAAATACAAAAATATTTCAAACCAATACCTGTTATAACATTCTTTATCGATAATAAAAAATAATAAAGACCACTGAGATCTGAATCTACAGAACACAATAAATCCATTCCACATCTAAAAACAATTTAAAAAAAAAAATAATGACCACTGAATACGCATTTCAGTTAGAAAATTTCGATGCGAGAATAAAAAGAGCTAAAAGTGAAAAACCTCCATTATCCAGAATCGAGATTCTTCCATATTTTTCCGCACGGTTGGCATTAAAAAGAAAAAATCAAATATCCAAAAAAAATCACACAGTAAAAATGAGAAGTTCGCACACAGCCCTGTAGCTTGCCCGACAGTGCAAGAAACACAGGAAAAAAAAAAGTCAATTAAAATTCCCCAAAAAAATTCCCCCATTTCTTTTACACGTATCTAATGCGTACTGCCAATTTGGCAACGAAAAAAAAATCCCTAAAAGAGTCGCAAGCACGTGAATGTCACAAAATCAGAATAAAAGGGGTAGGATAAAAACAGAAATGTCGCATTAGCTCATAACAGCCAGGGCACATAGTTAGTAAGCACGTGAGAGGATCCAAGAGGGTCAGCCCCGGCGGCATTATTTCTTACTATTAAAGCTCCGCTTGTTCCTTCACTAAAGTCGAGCTTGCATAGGAAGCAGCGCAGTCAAACATTCATCCCATAATAGAAATTTGCAGGTTATGTTAAAAAAAAAAATTCAACTACCCTCCTCACGTAGCTGTGCTACTAATTATTGTCCTGTGACTGGAACGACGTAATTCAGTTGTGCAAGACGTGGGTTCGGCATCTGCAATCAACAATGAAGGTTTACAACAATATAGGATAAATAGGTAAACAGACATTTCAGGTTACCTTACTCGTACCTTTACCATTGAAAAGTTGAGCCAGTGAAAAACTTGATAATTATTTCCGACTGATTTATTTCTGTATTTTCTTAAAGGCTAAGGGATGACAGGGGTCCTTCCGTTCCAATTCCTTATTTCTTGGCTTTCTCCAACCCTTATCAAGACAAGAGAGTTTCAAGGTCATTTGGCTATTCACGTAATAAATCCACAACGGATAATCAATGATTGTCATTTTTGTCTGCATTTGTAGAATTCATGTCCTGCTCCTTGTCCTCCTACAATACAATGTATTTCGGTAACGTAAGCTCCTTCAAGGTATACATACCACTTTATTGCAAGCTCGAAGCTACAAAGTACAGATGGGTTAAGGTATGAAAATTTAATAAAAATCAATGCCTGTTATACACTGGAATTGCTTTAGCTATCGTAGGATATTTTATAATGAATTCATTTACACAGCATGAAAAGTTGGTGGGAAAATTATTAAAATAATTTCAAGCTTGCTGGGTAACACGATGTTAACAAAACTTTAAAAGAAGCTTAACGCGTTCATTCTTTAATGTACACATAGGATATTTACGTACATAATAGGTCGTTTAAAGGAAAATCGTGATTCACACTTTTATCGATCGATTGTATTAAAATGATTAATAAATAATATCCGACTGCAATGCATGACAGGTTAGGTTATTTCTATACATATATATATATGTATGTATAATACATTTGAAATGTAATACGTGAATCAGAAACGGGTGTTAATTATTAAGCGGTAAGTCTGATAGGATTAATACGATGAATCCAACTGCAATTCCTCAAACTGAGGGATGCGGCCGGAAGTCGCGAAAAGCTTCCTCAGCTTTGCCGGAAGCTGGGATGAACTCTGTGGGTGGTGGGATAGGTTCTGGTTACTTACTAGCTAGATTGGAAGGGGATGAAGGGTTGAGACGTTGAAGGGATGATTCTAGGCTTGTTTGGAATTCAGCCAGGGAGGGTGGGAGGCTGAGGACGAGGTTAGCAGTCAGGGAGGAAAAGCATGTAGGTAGTAGTGGCAGGTAGAATATCAAAACGGTAATGGCAGTCCGCGTACTTCCGTTTCAGGAAGTTCACCCCGGCACGTTTAATATCGGAAGTTTTTCGAAAAAGAAAGGACAAATCCAAGTCGCATTTAATTGGCCTCTTCAATCTTCCTGTCCGTTATAATTCATATTAATGTTTTGTTAGATCAACTGGTGATTTTTTTATTAATTTTTTGTCTTCATAATCATTTAAACGCATTTATTCCCTCTTTCAATCTTAATACTGACTTATTATATTTATATGAAAAGTAATTTTACTTAATCCTTGTTTTTAATTTTTTTTACATACAATGTTTACTGCCTTTTTTCCCTTGGACATTTTTTGAAACGTAATACTTTAGGCTGCTTTATTTCCGCTTTTTTTTACCCTATTTTTGACTCCTATAGCGTTTGGTCTGGATTCAAGGGTAGCGGGGAATGGCAATCACTATAAACAAAATGAGGTTACGCCCGCGTTACGCAAAATTGTTATCACTGATAGGTGACAATTTTCACAATTTTCATGCTCATTGTACGTATCGTCGGAATTATGGGTCTTGTCGCGAATAAATGAAAGTCTTTACGTATCTAATTCCCAACGCTACGCGCAAACAAGGTTTTCTGTATCGCAATAAAGTTCACGGCAGCAGTACGACTGTACGAATAAAATAATATATCTATATATAATATATATATATGAATGAACATCATACCCTACGCACTTTGTGATGATACAGATATTTTGAAATTTACCAAAAAAATTATACTTTTACTTCATACGATATGAATTTCCCTAAAATAATTTCTGAATCTTCATTTCGTAAGATTGCATAAAATCATTGCGTTTTTAATACCGCAGGATGACACAGATGGCGCGCGCGTCGTATAACTATGCTTTGTTGTCCACTAAATCATCAATGACCATTTTCAAAATTCAATACGCGTTTACCCCTGCTCCGTTTACCATACGGCATTAACGGATTAACGGAATTCGATATTACTTAAAACAGTCTCTGGTTACAGAACATTCCAGAACCATTTGACATACACGATATCCTATTCTACTTACATATTACGATCTGCATTTTGTTTAACAATATATCTGTGCAGCAAACATTATTTACAGCAAATATTATTTACACCGTCTAGCCTGCGTTACCTTAGTGCAATAAAATTCTATTTCAATGTCTCGCTTACGAGTTACGTCATCATTTTTAAGTAAAGGTATGAATTACTTAGCAGTTTCATTGCGACGATGGCACTCTCTATGCTGCGCTTCTGGCACTTCCGTTTCCGGAAAGCACTCCTGCGACCTTCTCATTCCAATGTTACATTATTACGTATTGCCACAAGAAGCTTTTTAATCTACCCTACTATACTAACCTTACCCTTGCAGGTGTAACATTTTCTTAAAGTAACTCGTGATCTTAACTTTGCAGATCTTGGAGTAAGTTTTCCAAGTAACGCAATACTATTGTACGTAGCTCTTTAAATAAAGTTTTCGTACGAGTTTAAAAGTTTCGATCGATACATACGCACTGTTAAAAATTAATAGCAATTACCCTAAGTACACTGTCGGCCATTCTTGTCGGCCAAATAATACAGCTTAATATCGATATACAGATATATTTAGGGTTAATCGTGATATCTCCACATTGAAAATTAATACCAATTACCTAAGTACATTGTCGGCCATTTTTCTTGTATACAGCTTATTATCGATATACAGATATATTTAGGGTTAATTAATTCATCAATATAGACGAATCGTCCCTGACGAATATTCGACCCTTCATTTATTTTTTGGATAGAAATATAAGGCCTGGGAGCTTTCAGTTGTTTTTCGAAGCTTTCCCTGATCCTGCAAATGAGTATGTAATCTTTGGACTGTACTACATCGGTGCATATGTGTACATTCATATGGAATCTGGATCATCCACATTCTATAGCAGGACTAGCTGATTCTTGATAAGTTGGAGGGTTGAATCAAGCAGGATGAAGAATAGGAAATATTGGTGGGAGTTGTTGGAAATTACCTCGGGGAGTGCAGAGCTTGCAGAATCACTCTCACTGTTCTTTTTATTTTTTTTTTCTATACTTTTTTCACCAGCATCCCATCCCTTTGGTGTTCTCTGTAAAATTTTCAGATCAATGACGACGAGGAATAAAATGTACGTGGAAAAGATTATTTCAAATTATAAAACTGTATTTTACTTGAAATTATACGATTGACGATACATTCGTATCTGACACGTGAAAGATTATTGGTCCTGTAACTCTGCTTTTATTCAGATGATGTTACACGTTGCTGCCAAAAATCAAATGGCATATATCCATTTTTTTCAGTTGTTAATTTACGCTATTTCGACTTCTAACAATAATGGACTTGCAAAGTGCTCAATAATATACTGGGTCAATTTGTATTATGTTGAAAAGTACACGTTTGATTTTTCCGAATATTACGTTGAGACTGATTGAAAAAAAAAGTGGTGAAGTTATACGTAAGACTCAAGATGGTTTTGCCTTAAGAACTGTATAAATACTTATATACGGTTTGAAGAGATAAAACTAAAAGGCTATAAGCTCTAGAAAATATTTTCCCATGGGTTAATGGAGCTTCATATTGCAGTTGCATGTGAAATTGTGTTGGGATTTATTATGTGGATTTCCATTCGCTCGGCTTTTATTCGCCATCGCTGCACCTTATGTATGTTCACATGTTAATTTACATTCGTGTTCATTTTCAAAGCCCAAGGAAGTCTTGGTCACAATTGAATATTACAGTTGTTAAAAATTGTATGGGAATATCCTTTTTCTCTTTTTTTAAATTTGCCTTTACAGTTTTTTTTTTTTGTAACGTAGGTATACTCTTATGTCATCCAGTCACCCCTCATGGGACATGTCAATTAGCTCCGCAGTGACAAATCACTAATTAACAGGGTTTTTGTCAATTCTGTAAACTCGCCTGCGTTTGCACTTCCAACTTTGTTCTAACGAGTAGCGTGACTTTTTCCCATCATACATCGTCAACCAAAAAGTTTAATCAGAGACAGAGAACACTGTGATTATTTAATAACTTTTTCCCATTTCTTTTTCCATCTAAATAAACGAAATCAACATAAAGAGACGAGGCCATGAATTATTTAGTTTTCTTAATACAATCTTTTTCCATCTTCATCGCGTTTCCTTGTTTTCTTATTAAATATGTCTCATCGGATATGATTTCTTATTTACACGTGTTTCGTCATCTCTACCTCTCGTAACAGGCTGGATTTTTATCTTGAATTTTTGAAAATATAAAAAAATAATACTAGATTATTTATCCACCGATGAAGCGTTCATAAAGTTGATCCTTTGAGTTTTGCACTTTGTATAGAGAAACGCGTTATAGTGCTTACAGGAAAATTACGTAAAATGGAAATACTATGTTTCGGTGATGATCCGCTGATTAAGTTGAATTACGGCAATCCTTATCCAAGAAGGTCCAATGGCAGAGATGAGTTTCACCAGTATAGATAGGTTAATAGTTGAACGGAGGGAGCGACTTTGAATGCCAACTGAGCCTAACCGAAATTCAACGGAAGGTCGATTCATGAAAACGTTCAACAGATGTCCATAGTCTATAAAGTTCCGGTCGGATGTATTCGCATCCTGTTTTTCGCTCCTTGGAAATTCCCATAGCTCGAGTGTTTCTAGAAACAATAAATGCCTTTGTATTTTCATAACTAATATCTAACCTCTATATCCGTACTAATTATTGAAACTTTTAAAGTTAAAATAATCAATTAAAAGACTAATAATTGAAATATATAAAAAAATGATATTTGTTTTCAAGTCAGGCTAAGATTATTTTTTTTAAAGGGAATAGGAATTTCCGCTTTTGCGGAAATGATTGATATTAAATCAGGATATTCATTCGACAAAGATTTTTTCTCCGTTGGCCCCTTTTGACACTAATAGATTATTGTTAGTTCTCTTTGGCCCAGTTAGTCTTCTATTGTCTAGTATTGCTTCTCTCTGATTAGTGCGCTCCCATTACACGACCCTCTAAGCTGTACCGTTACAATATATTATTCCCAATTTAACCCTACTTTTTATAAAACCTCGATCAGGACTCTTCATACTAAATTTCATTCTTTTATTACGCTTCGTTGAGAGGTGAAGATCATCCGACGAACGATGGGTGGGGACCTGTCAAAAAGATCATAGCTTTGACAATCATTTTTATAGCAGGCAAAATACATGAAGTCGACATTTTCCATTATTGAATCGTCATGGGATTGATTTGGGCGGGAAACGAAAGCGATTCGAATCCAGTCGAATCAAATTCTCACGGAAGGTTAAAGCCCTTCTAATCCTCTTAAAGCTCAACGGTGAACCCACCCTTAGCTTACCGTGATATCATGACATTTACTTATCATGTTACATTTTATAATCCACTTCTCATCGTGACTACCATACATTTTTAAATCCGTTCCTTTGCAAAATCTTGAATAAAATTAAATGGAACTGTGTTGGCGAGGGGAGCTGGAGAATACTTCCGCGGGAGGGGAGTGGAATATATGTGAAAAATATGTATTTAATGTCTCACACTTTATAATATATTGATACAGGATCAAGATATATCAATTAAAAAAAAAAGGATACCCATATACCTTCGAAAGTCTGGACTTTG
Organism: Calameuta haemorrhoidalis; assembly: GCA_031763665.1. Classification (NCBI taxonomy): domain Eukaryota; kingdom Metazoa; phylum Arthropoda; class Insecta; order Hymenoptera; family Cephidae; genus Calameuta; species Calameuta haemorrhoidalis. The sequence goes on from JARPRH010000358.1 coordinate 2,878,309, forward strand.
CATAATTTCAATGGCATCCCCCCCCCCCTCCCCATTCCCCAAGCCTAGTTAATTATACCTATAATTGTCCAAGCCCCTTTTCAAGAGGGATGAGGATTAGTAATCAAGCGGCTCTACTTAGTAGCATCGCAAGTGGTAAACCAGGCAGGGGTTGATTTAGCCCTTGGCTGAGGCTATACTTGCTGTCACCACTACTGCTGCTGCAAGAAGGGTTTGTATGCTAAATCGTCTTGCCAATTTACCCTGCAATTTCTCGTTTACCCAATTAATTACTGTTTCCCTTGCGCACTTGCCATTTCCCATCTCCGCATACCCCTTCCCAACATTCCTCACACCAGCCACAAGTAACACATTTGAGTGAGTCGTATCTCTTTCATTTATTTTTTTTCTTTTTACTTAGGTTTACCTGATCTCTACTCGACTGATTTCATAATCTGATCTCAGTGCAAGGATATGTAATAAGGAGGGGAAGAACAGTCTAGGACAAACTTCAGAGTTTTTCATGAACTGTCAAAGTTAGTCCTAAACTCAAGTTTTTGGTAACCTGATAGTTTCAGGCACCAGTATCAGCTGCGTACAGTCATTATGGAGACTTGTTTTGGACTTTCGAAGGGTCTGAGGATTCTTTCGAACAAACTTTTCATTGGGATAGTTTTACAGATCCGATGGTGAAATTAGATTATTTATGTTTGAATGACATTGGTGCATATTAAATATATCGTTGACAATTCTGTTGGAGCACTCCATACTTTTATAGGTACAGATACATCCTTTTTCTTTTTGATAAATCTATTTCAATTCGGTTCAGCTTCATTTTGCATTTGCAATTTATACGGTGTGGGGATTTTTCAAATTCTTTACCATCAGCTGTAATTTAGAAAATTTTAGTGTTTTCACGTGGTACCTTTTTTTATTCTTATTTTTTATTAATTGTTAAGATTGTGGTATCAGTAAAAGAATTTACCTGGATTTTATCGATGTTTACCGTAATATCTCATAGGCACAGTATAGCAATAACGTGACAATTGCAATGTCGAGTACACGCATTTTAAAAATTTTCACTTTAACAAACGGCACGTGTGAGAATTTTGTCCGATTGCTGAATTTTGTGATCGTTCCACACGTTGGTGACATAAAATGATCGAAACAGCTGAAACGAACAAGCGAAATCTAGAACGTTGGATTTCTTCGTGTTTTCTCATAACACACACGGAGCTGATTAACGTTGTGACGGTGTAAATAAACCTTTTTAGGTTAATGAGACAGAATATGATTTACTGCCAAAAGAATTAAGGCTGTTCCTACTATTAAACGTATCTGTCTTGACATTTTATAAATTTATGATTTTCCTTTACAGATTTCGCAAAATTATATTTCTCCTCGCTATTAATCACTTTGACATTAACACGCTTAATAATTTGAAGTGTCTCTCGTTTGAAATACGAAATTCAAATGTTATTTAGAAAATAAAAAAGACTTTTCAGGCATTTATATAACGTTAAAAAAAATAATAGTTATTAAATGTCAATAACAGCTTTACAAAAATTAGCTGATTGTCACAGTAAAAAATAATAATGTAAAATAGACTTTACAAAAGTTCAGTACATAAAGAACCTACGAATAGTAGTGCCATAAAAGAAAAAATTCGTCGCTTTTTTGCAGGTGCTAAAAGCTAGTGTATCGATGCCATGCTTTTGCTATTGGAAACTAATGCCAAAAATTTTCCAAAAAATCCATTCAGCCGTGATCCATACAACAGGTGCATTTTTCATAATTTTCATCAGATTCCTTAGTACTTGCGCTCTCTTCCTCGGGACGCCATGTGGGACTCACGAAGTTTTGAATATACGTTACGTCGTATCGAAATCCCTTTCGTGGATTTCCTTTTATTCGGCAATCCACGCTCGAAGAGTCTCGAAATAAAGTTAACGGGGGTCCGTCTTGACCGTCTGGCGGATAGATTAACATTTTTTTCGACATTTTTTTCAGTGGTTTCCCTTGAAACTTGTCCTGCTGTGATATTTGCCGGGATTTTGATACTGAACGCAATTTGATGGGTCCACTACTATCAGTTTTTGGATTATTCCGGACATCGCTGTGCCAGGAATTTTTTCTCTTGCAACACGAACAGCATCGATACTTATTAAAACGACTGTGTTCTTTCGATGTTGTCACTTTTGATGGGTACGCCTGTTTTAGATTCTTCTTAACTCGAAAAGGTCGTGCGTTATCAAAATTTGTAAAATTACTAGCATTTCTATATTTTATCGGTGATCTCGAAGCTGATAAAATTGGCTCCGATCGATTTATTGCCTTGACCTTCTCGCAAAATGATTCGAGAGTTCTAACAGGATCCTTTAATTCATTATATACCGAACTTGAGGAACAGGAACAAGTGTAATTTTTGGAACGGCCCTTTGGTTCTTTTCGAAGCAAGTCACGTGATGAAGATTTTTTATGTCTATATTTTTTATTGAATATCAATTCCTTACTGGCTGGACATTTCTTAATGATTCTTTTCTCTCGTGGTTTTGAAATGTTTGAATGGCGAAATGCCTTTTCTAAATCCCTTAGATTCTCTCTGAATCCATCGTATTCGTCAGTGACATTCTTCGGATACTCGTGACATTCCTTGCAATTGGTGGTAATCGGATATTTAAAATTAAAATTGTTTGGATTTTTGGAATAATACTTCAAGTTATTTTGCAAATTTTTCATCTTGTCGTCACTATATTTTTTATAAATAGGATATTTCGCACGATCATATGAACTGCACGAGCATACTGGATCAGTTTCCGTAATACATTCAGAAAAGCTCTCTGTCACCTGTGGAGAATTGTCAACATTTTGAAAAATGCTTTGGGCTTTTGTGCAACAGCTCACACGTTCATTCGATTTCAAAGCTTGACAATGCTCTTGAAATTTTTTATATTGTTCGCTTTTCATGATTATCGCTCTTTTATGAAACTCCTCAGATACTTTATTCATTGACTTCTGACTTCTCGGAAGTTTTCTTAAAGAATTTTTTGATCGTGTAACTTTTGGAAATACTTGTTCCGGGCATCGGCAATATCTCGAACAACTGGAGTCTTTTTCTACTTGCTGATTTGGACAGACGCATTCGATGCGAGCTTTTGATATTGGTGATTTTAATGTATTACACAGTTTTTTCGAGCGTCCAAGTTTATTAGATCTTTTATTTTGCCGAACTGTCTTCAAGCATTTTTGGCAATCGCAAAAACAATCCTCCACAAATACTTGTTCGTTTTGAAAATTTTTATATGCACGGGAATCCCTTTTTCTCGAATAATCACAAAATGTTGGTTGACTAAACGAAGTGGAAGATTCTTGGACATATTGTTTTCTTGAAAATGAGAAATCCATGGATAATCTGAAAATAATAATTTTTTTGTCAAGCTCTAACCTTTTAGATTAAACCAACGATCGATAAATTATAAAAAATATTATTAACTATCGAATTATGTATTTTAAGAGACTATACTTACCAGAAACTCCTCCAAAATTAATTATTTTACATAACCTTGCTTTTATTGTGGGATTTGAAAATTCTCGGACCGTAAGAGATTTCAAAAGTAATTTCCGTATTGTCCAGGACACGTAAATCTTCTGTCTGTCTCGTAAAGAAGCTTTCCATGATAAATGTGATATTTGAATTTTCTCTTAATTGTCATAAGTCACTCAACTGTACATGACATCGTACATGGGTATATACATGAAGTGGACCGAAGTTGATAAAAAATTTCCGCGAAATTGCCCAAGATTGTGATCAATCGAATTGCCAAGAGAAAATTGAAAAAATGCAATCATGACAGTACTTATAGGTTATAAAAATTTTCAATTTTTTCAAGCAACAAAATGAGTTAAATAACTACTTAAAAGAGGCTAATCTAAATTTTCTTTTTTTGGCATAAAATGAGACATGACGTAGTTAAATTTTGCGCTGGTGTAATTTTGCTGTACTGCGCTTACGAATACGCACGTACCCATTGATAAGAAAAAATTTTTGGTAAGTCATAAATGACTTGACATTCTCAAACTTAATTGCTGATACAGATCAACATATTTTATAATTATCCGAAGACAGATTCGATACTACGAAATATATCAAGGGCCAAAATAATGGGGCAAAATTTACAAACAATCAAGAAGTCGCGGGACGAGTGTATTTTTCAAAGGAATAAAACGAAAATTTACAAAATGGCTCGATGCAAGTGTCAACGTAAGGTTAGAATTGGTTTCCTGTTAACGGCAGCAGCGCTGCTTTACATATTTGACAATTATCATTGTCTATTATCAAATGATTTGGACGAATCAACAGAGTATGATGACTAATTTTAAAAAAATGTACATAAAGGGCAAACTGATAGTACTGAAGTACATGAAAGTTACATGTATACGGAATCTCAAATTCATGTAACTATGTAAAAATGGTAAATGTAAACGTGGTATGTAAAATTGTAAAAATAATTATTTAATAAAATTGACACTGATTAATGCTCCTATTTCGATAACTATTAGAAATTTGATTGTATTACGTAACATCACATGTTTTTCTGCATTACACTGTAAGCTTTCTTGCTGGTATATGAATGTGGAAAGTGCATACTTAGCTATCTGGGGACCGATCATGTTCTTCTGGGAATAAAGTAAGAGTCTGGTTGGGGTAGTTAGAAAAAGGGCTCATCCCGTGAAGGAACGCGAATAAAAGGATGATTGAGTTGCGATGCTTAAGGTTACCCTTGACACGCCGTTACATGACCGGCACAGGGGTATTTTCTCATCCTCTGGGAAAGAAATGCATCAGATTGATTGCACACCCATGATAGGGTGGATGCTATGACTCAGACGAAGAGGATGCTTTTGCAATACTTGATCGAGCAAACTTTGTCAGGATAAATCATTCTTGACTTTGGACATTAAATAATTTGTCATGAGAAAATTATCTTTATAAAAGCTAGAATATTTTATGTTAAAAGTCAGAGCAATATAAAGTATATTGGATATAATTAATGATTAATATAACTTGTTATCGTAGGTGCAATTATCAAACTTCATTGGTATCATGCGTCATTAGATATGCAGACACTCTAAATGCACTCAAATTGAATTACACCAAGCTTGAAATGTCAAAATCATATTAGAATTGGAGTAGCATATTAAAATTGAACATTGCTCACAGCTTCGTTGAGTTTCTGAGAGATACTAGAAGTATGCGATATACATTTTAAGAAATTGTTTAGCTACTTTTATCTGTAAACCATTCTACACTCTTCAAATTATGTAGTGGTTTCTTATAATTTTGTTTAAAAGAAAAATATTTCCTTTAAACAAAGATAATGAAATCATACAATAAGCCTATAGGCATAAAGTACTCACCTCCTTCTATCAAAATTAATTTCAATCATCTCACAATCAAATGTCAACCACATTTGATCTCTACACAACTGACTAGGTATTCTCTGAGATCCGATCAGAATTTAGTCCATACCGTTCCACGCATTCCTGCTACCTGCATATCATAATATCAAGGAATGCAAGCTGCCAGTAAATGTAACAGCAGCATGTCAATTTGTATTGCGTCACACAACGAAGCTGTACCAGCGGATACAATGAAAATGTCAAATTTGTAATATTTATACCTTATTCCCTTGGCAAATTGTCTTCAATAGTTGATTGAATATCTAAAACAATAAAAAAAAGGTCTATGTAATTTATTAAATTATTTTGTCGTGGAAAAAAATAAGAATATACATCCGTTCGGAAAGGGAGGCGATATCGTGCGATAAAAAAAATAAATTCTGAGGAAAGAGAAGGCGTGTATAGTATCTTTTTCTTTTGAAACGTTAAAGATCGCTCCCTCAAAATTTTATGAGACTCGTGGTAATTTTTTTATGGGGGCAGTCATAAAAAACGAAAATGCTGATGAAAAGGGTGAGAAAAAGGCGGGGGAAGACAATGACGTAAAAAAATATCCAACGGAGACGTTAATAATGATAATGGAGGATCGTTAAACGAGTGATCACGGGACTTGTTATTATATTCCAGCAAGTGTCGGAAATTATTATTTTTCTCTTGTTTCATCCATTTAATTCTACTGTCGTTACTTGGGAAAGATTGTGCTAGATTCTATATTTTTGTCTAGTCGACTATTCGACATTGTAGGTCATAAGAAAAGTGGATCCTCGAAAATAGAGCTGAAACTTTTATTAGAGCAGCAGGTATTACGTATGCATGTGAAATTTATGCTCGTATCAACCTTTTCACAAGCTGGTCAGTTAACGTTTAATCGTGCGACATTATTTCTATCGAATGAAATTAATTTCATACGGGACGTCATATTAGCGTTGCTATTTGGATTGGCAAAGTTAGGATGACCGGTTAATTATTGCATTGGTGGCACAGTTTGAAGCAGGACTCTCATTCCCGAGGGAAATTCCCGAGAAACGTTTTAACTATCTATTTGCAACGTACGAAAGTCAACGTCCGTCCTATAGAACATTCAATATGCTAAAATTATTTGCATGTATGCATACGCCTGTTAATTGGACGTTAATTTTTTTAAATATATTGACTCGCGCACGTTCACACAGAGTGACGCTCATCGCATGTGTAATAAACCCAGGTAAACAAAAAGCGATCCATCTTCTCAAATATCCCAGCATGTTGCCAGCAGCAAAACAACAGCATCGTGTAAAGCATGCTATTTGTATTCACGCAATCTGCTGGAATATGGAATTTTTGTCTATAAGGAAAGTAACTAAGATTAATGATAAAAAATTTTAGCTTACCAACAGCATATATCCTACGGATGCTTGTTGCGCAATTCTTTTAAAGTACAAAACAATTATTCTGCCCTGTCCTTTCTCTTGTGATTTCCGTAAAAATATTTTACAACCGATTTTCATATTTTCATATAATATCGTAACGCGTACACAATCTACACAGTCGGCCTTTCCGCGAAGTATGAACGTCACATCTGAACAGCATAACATAACCTGGAAATTTCCTCCAGGTATTTGTACGATTTACGCAATTTCGCGAACTCAGAGTTTACATATCCCGTTGAAATTTGTAGCATGACTTCTCTGCATTCAGCAAATTTGATTCCTCGTATAAACTATTTCACTACGTGGTCGCGAGTCAGTCCACTGGTGCTTTCGAGGAGTTTGATTTTCCTGTTTAAACTGAGCAACTCAAGATGCACAGAGGGCAGCACTGTGGTTAACCGTTGCCTAATTTCAAATGTGACGTTACGAAATTTCACTCACCTGTTGACTGAGTACGGGAGAGTATATTTGCAAATTGGATTAGTTTTTTATCCCGATTCCCTAAAAGCTGAAGAAGATCGCGAAATTTAGGAGTAAGACTCGTGTTACCTTTCGCACTGTAACTGAATCGTAAGAGGGAAACGAAATAATGCGAAACTGTGGGACATCACAGGTGAAACTATTTTCCGACTCTTCCGGCCGTACTATTTCTTTTCTTTCTTTCTTCGCCCCGTGTCTACTTTTATTTGGAAAATGTCTCAGATCTTGTGGAAATACGAGTTACCAGCCGTCCAACGAACTTTCACGAAGGTCAGCCGTGCGCAAACTTTTCTTCAGGAAACTCAAAGTGGATTTTTGTCACGAGGGAAGGCGCATTTACACTGAATTTTTGTGAATGAAAAATTTATTCACGATTCGCATCCATCGACTACATTTCATCTGTGAAACTGAGGAAGATATAGTAAAGTAAAATTGCACTTTGATCGAGTTATTCAGATAAAAATATTTATTTCTCTTTTATCCATAAGCGAAGAAATTCCCATTAAAAACTTGATAATAAGACTTCTCTTGTTTGAAGAAAATCGAGATCGTAAATTATTAACAAACAATTCAATTTCTTGTTACGGATTGCGGGATTCTTGTATCTCGTAACTTTTTCATCGCAGATTCCATACGCGTATGCACGTAAAAGGGAAATCAGAGAATTTTTTTTATTCTCACTAAAGATTGCTTTTCCGATTTCGAAATTTTCATTTTACCATCCAACTTTGTTCATCCATGCAAAATCGTATCTAAAAAAAACTACCACTGTTGATTTATTCTTTATAAATGGAATGCAGGAAAATTTCCCCATGTTATGCAATCTCGTTCTCTTAAATGTCAAAAGAGACTCTGATGCATTTAGCAACAAACACATGTATAAAGATCTTTAATAATTCCTCTAATATTACCGTGAGAATCAGAAATCAATTATTTGACAAATACAGTAAAATAACTAGAAAGAGACATAAGAGGCAAATATATATAAACCTCCAACGTGACATCCGCCGATGAAAGCTCCAAGCTTTATCAGTCGTCTACATTGTGCTATAACGAACAAGATAAATGTTGCTGCGTATTGACATTGTTCATCAACAATATCCATTAAGATGACGTTCCGTATACACAATGAAGCTTTCTGATTTTGTCACAAGCTCATCACTCTATTTTCTCCCCAACTTTTTTCACTTTGGGATACGTTTCCTTACCCGGAGAGTCTTCAGATTTTTACAAGCTTCCCTCCTCCTTTTTTTCTTCTTATCAACCCCTGTCACCGAGTCAGCAAAGTGAAGTAAAAGGTTAAACACGGCAGTTTGTACGTCGAGGTTGAGTTTTTTTCTTCATTCACGACGCCCGTCCCATATGGACTGGCAGATAAAGCTCGATCCCTTTCAAGCCTTATCTATTGCGAGTGTCAATACACGAGAGCCGATAACTTTTATATTCGTGTCCTTTAACCAATAGCTAATTAGGTAAAACATTTTTTGGTTTTGACAATTCAAAAAACATTGTGACATTTTTTCAAAATAATCCTATACTAAACCCAGTTGATACTAAACCAAATTTCCTCCATCGAGCTCATTCCAATCAAGGATTTTTCTCCACAAAAAAAATTAGCGATCGTGCACAATTTTCCAAAATCGCCACCTTATTCTCAATAAGGCCAAAATTAATTGTGCAAGCACCAGTACGACATAGTAGCTACGTAAAAGCTCGAAATCTGAAAAGGACCTCCGGTCGATCAACTTTAAGGGGATGGAAAGAGCGATGTTTACAGGGATTACACGAGTGACCGGCTTCTTAGTGGTTAACAGGGAGAAGAGGGTGCCAGTGGAGGTTGGCAAGCGTGCCAACCTTAACCCCGACATCGTACACCTCTCTTCCCCTTCTTCTCCACCCCCTCCCCCAAGTTGTAGCCTCTACTTCTCCTACCCCCTCCCTGTCACCCCCCCTGCCCCCTCCATTCCACACTGTATTAACTATATCCTCACCACCCTCCCCATATCTACGACTACCTCATACAGCACCTCTCCCTCTCTTCGTCTCTTACCTACTACGCCTGTCCACTTAACACGCTCGCTCTGTTAACCGATCACTTCGACCTTAAGGCCTACGCACAGCTTCTGTATCAATTGGCTGCAAAAATTTTTTAAAAATATCACATATTTTACAATGAAAATATACTATAGATACTGAAAAAAAAAATTAATGTAGGTCGGACAGTTTGAGTTTTAAAAAATGTATATACAAATTTATTATTGCACAAGGATCTAGTTCGAGTATCAAATTGCATGCATTTATGGTGCATTAAAGTTTATATTGTGCTTTTTCGAAAAAGCCATTGACTCGTTTGCCAACACGCGTACAGCTATCGCCGGGCGAGTTGTAAATGACATTAAACTGTCGTTCTTTATGGCACAGGACCTTAAAAAGTCGTGAAGTCGGTTGACCGGAAGCTTTAAAAAAGTCGAAAAGGTAGCGCAAGCTCGTGAGCTTTCGTAAAGCCCACCTCTTCGTATCCCGTCGATATTCTCTTTCGAGCTTTTCGCGAGTCGTGGCGGAGCTTTTTAATTTTTGAAATAAATATTCATTTCTCTTTCTATCCATCCATTGTAATTTATCACGTTCCATTTTCTGCCTGTTCTTATGCTAATCAATATTGATTGTATGTACGTGCACGTATGACGCAATAGGCACATAAATACCGCGTGTAACAGGTAACTATGTTCTCCCTCTATTTTTCTCTTTCTCTCGCGTCCTCCAGAGAGTGACTAGCAGGAGCTTATTTCCGGCAGATTTTTTTTTTTCAACTTGGTATTACTAACTATTTCCATAACACTTCTTAAATGTTAATCGGAACGTTGACTTTACTGCGATGCATCATTCTGGAAGAAAGAACGAAAATATGAATAATAAATAATCCATAGTTCATTCACATTATACGTCTTATTAATCTTATTTCATATATGTATTCCCTGCAGTCCCATTGGCAGAGCTTTACGTCGTTAGCCGCCTTATTTATTTCAACCTAACGACACGTGTCTTGGCTTAATGTTTACTTTTGCTGTCACTTTTTCCTCCTGTTTTAACACAGACACGCTGACTTACATAAATTTGGTTTATATGTTTGTTAAATTGAACACAAAAAATATTATGGGTGAAGCTGAGCGTATTAGGGTGTGACCACTGGACCGAAAAAAAATCAAAAAATAAGATACTTTTTTTCAAACTCGTCGTGAAATAAAAAAAATATTTTTCAACTACCCAAATGCCTTATGATATCGTTATCAGCTGTTACGATACGTACACCTTTTTTTGGCAACGATCAAATTCCACAAAATTTCATGCACCGGATTTTGGATTTTGCACCAGTTGTTTGTCCTCTGGTAAATTTTTTTCTGTTTCCTCTACGTACCCAGAACGTCTTTACGACTCTCGTCTTACTACCAGGGTGCTTTGCCTTCGCTGGAAAAACAGTTCGGGCAACGATAAAATAGTCACGCGATACACTAAACGTATCCAGCTGCTCGGTTCGTAATACACTGGATAAGCACATCGTAAGGAGTGCAAGCTCGACCGTATAGAAAAAGCTTCAATCTGAAATGAAAAGTTTTATAAAATTCTTATCAGTGTAATTCATAAAAGATTACTACGTCACAAGGATATTTTTTCTTCCTTTCGTTCGGCTGAAAGTACACTGTAAAATTTTACTTTTCTTCTGTCACATTTTTTTTCCTATCTATTCTACATAAATTCCTAAATAACAATTCTAGTCCCAATTTTATTTATTGACCTAACCTATCGCAAGCTTCTTATACCTTCATCCAATTTCGTGACTCTATCTTATATGGGACGTGTGAGGTTAACACGTCGAAGCTTTTCTTTTTTAAGCTCGTATCATGCGCTTCCAGGTACCCGGGCAATTTTTTTCTATTTTTTTTTCACTTACATCACTTCGATCTCGATGGATATACTTTAACACGCAACACGTATGACACATACGTTATAAATATATCGTTGACAGCTGTCAAACTTTTTTTTAAGTTCAATAACCTGATCCTGACTGTCGATAAATAATAGAAAATATTTTTAAAAATTGCAAAAGCTCATTTAATTTTTTAACGAGGTCACCTCGTTATTTTAAGGGAAGAAAATATCATATTACAGTCAACTGTACATTTGGTAGGGCAATCAAGCCCTTTTTTTCTTTTTTTTTTTCATTCATCTTAAAGGTAGTAGATGTTTTTCGTATCTCCCTTACGTAGGATGGCGGAATCCGAACACGTGGTTAACTCGCACGGGAGGGGTCGAAAAAAAATATATATACGTTGCGTAAGTGCCAAGCTTACCCCCCCCCCCCCCCCCCCCTAACGAAGTGGGTGCACACAAAAGTGAACGAGTCAAAGCATTTCTACCCTTTTGTGAAAGGAATACACAAGGGGTGGATCTTTCTTCCGTTTACTATTGTAAGAAATCCAACCGCGAGCCACCTGTCAGGAACAACCCTTTCTAACGTTTACCGTTTACCCTGGGACTTTTCTTCTTTTCGATTATATATATATATATGCTACAGTGATAAAGGTCTTTAATGGATCAGCCATGTTTCTAGGGCAGTTTGTTTTCCTGCCTTTCCATCTCCTGCGAATTTATTTATTCTCATTACGTATTTATTTTTACTTTATCCAATCAATCTCAAAGTTATTTTCATTCGTTTCATTCATGGCAAGATGCATTGTGGGTCACGTTTTTTTTAATATACCTTTTTTTTTAATTCATTTTTATTTCTATACCAAACTATTTAATTTAATATTGTGCATGAATGCGTTTCGAAATTACTTCAGGGTTAATGAAGAATGTCATTTTTATGATTTTTTTTTTTTACGTCAATATCATTGCATGACGTGCATGCTTGAATTTTGAATTTTTCTAGAAATCTTTACTTTTGTCATGGAAATATATCCAGGTGAAAAATAAGCTTCAAAATTTCTTCAATACTTTGCCTTTCAATTGCTGTGTATTTATTACAGTTCTCAAACGTATCGTTTTTAGACCTCGAAAGGAGCATGCTATTTTTAGTCTTTTTTACTCGTCTTTAGAAACACTGTCAATCTTTAGAACTTTTTTTTTTTAGGTTTGTATTATCTTTCTTTTTACTTTTAGCACAATTATATCTTATTTTTAATTCGATCGAAAGATTAATATTGAATGGGTAAATGTAAAAGCTCTGAGATCATTTAATCTAACCGAATAAAAAAGTAATCGGTCTATTAATTGATTAAAATACTCGAGAAAATACTGTTTTCAGATAAATTTATATAGAATATATGTAAATTCAGCAAATTCGCAATGTAAAGTAATGCAAAAGAGAAATTGTGAGGGGGAGGGGGTAGAAAGCGAAAAAGAAATTGCCGTGTGTAAATTCTGCAAGCTCGTCCAAGAGTAAACGAAGGCTCAGGACGTAATGCCATAGGAGAGCTTTTATTTTCCAGAGAACGTTACCAATTACGAGAGGTAGCTTTTTCGCTTGAAATTTTAAGCTTTCGAAACGATCACGAAACTTTTCTTTTCATACACGATGAGCTTTTTGCAACGATCTTTTTTTACCTACAAAATAAATTTTTGGCTTGCTTTCCAGCAAGCAATTTTAATAGCACAGAATTATGCGTGCCTGATAAATATAGCCTGATTTTAGCCTGATGCGTAACTCAATCTATTAAATAATTTAAACTTCCCGCCATACGTTAGATTCGAGCTTAAGTTTCTCGTCCTTTTTTCTTTTTAGTTCCACAACATCCTGGCTTACGGGGACCACATTTTTGACCAGAAATCGACTTCGCTTTCTTTTCTATAATCGAATTTTCCAATTGTCCCACGATAACAAGGCTATCCCTTCAACTTTTATCATACACGTACCCGTATACCTGTATCGCCGGGACGTACTATACAACAGTTAAATTGAATCGAGCTTCGTTTGCTGTTTCAGCCTCGGGCACTTACGAATTCCTGAAGCGATAGACGTCGCGACGCTTTATTAGCTCTATCGTTCAATTTAGAATTGACTTGTATCTAAGTTATGAAAAGTCACTTGGACTACGTATATGAGATTTATGAGAAAAAATTTAATTACAGACAGGGCTGATTATTATTATTATATAAATTTTAATGACGTAATTTTTTTCGTTTTTTTTTTTTCAGAATGATTTTCAGCCCGCTGATATTTTTGACAGCTTTGATAGGCCCTTTGTCAGCAGAAATATCCTTGTCCAATGATGCATTGGCGTTTAAGCGCGCGCCAATGGGCTTTCAGGGAATGCGCGGGAAAAAGGATTTGATCGATCAGGATTTTTCAAAGAGAGCGCCAATGGGCTTCCAGGTAAGAATTTTAAATAATGTGGAAATTAATAAGAGGGAGGGGGAGGGGTGGTGAATTTTGGATTTAAGAAATATAATAATGGTAATGCAATTTCTCCTTCAGGGGATGAGGGGTAAGAAGAATTTTTTGGATAACGAAATCGAAGATTCGTATTTTCAGCGAGAGACTGAAAAGCGAGCGCCAATGGGATTTCAAGGAATGCGCGGGAAAAAGGGACTGTACGACGAGGATTATTATAAACGGGCCCCAATGGGGTTCCAAGGGATGCGGGGAAAAAAATCTTTGGATGAGGTTTTTTTACGCCACTTTTCACTTTCGATAATGAATTATTAAAGGTAATTTTATTTTGAAAATTTTTTTTTCCTGACGCAGGTACTTTGGCAGGACGATTTTGATAAGAGAGCTCCCATGGGCTTCCAAGGGATGAGGGGTAAAAAAAATGCTGACGAAAGCATAAGCAACTTTTTGGAACTTCCGGAAGAGGATTTTGAGAAAAGGGCGATGACCATGGGCTTTCAGGGAATGCGTGGGAAAAAAGACAATTTTGAGTCGGATTGGGAGAAAAGAGCGCAAATGGGATTTCAAGGGATGCGCGGCAAGAAGAGTCTCCAGGAAGAAATCGAAGATTTGGAAAAACGTGCTATAATGGGATTTCAGGTAAATTGTATACAGATTTCATATTACATAATTTATTCATTTTTTGAAAAATGTTTTTTTTTGCATTTTTCAAAATAGGGCATGAGGGGTAAGAAGGACGTACAAAATGGCCTCGAAGCGTTTTTAGAAGATTTTGAAAAACGTGCCAGAACTATGGGATTTCAAGGAATGAGAGGCAAAAAGGCCCTGGAGGAAATTTACGAGACAAGTAACGATTTTGAAAAAAGAGCTCGGATGGGTTTTCAAGGTACAGTACAAAAAATAGGATTATTATCAAAATTTCAATAGTACCCTGATATCGGCTGTTTTTGAAAAAAAAAATTGTTCCCACCATACCTACCCTATTCTACACATCTACAATCCTATCCGATCCATTACAGGAAATTCTCACTCGCCACAGCCTGATAATTAATAATTCTAAATTTATCTCATCCAACAGGTATGAGAGGTAAAAAAAATGAGATACCGATACAATTCGAAAAGCGGTCCCCCTTTGGATATTATGACATGCGTGGCAAGAAGAATCCACGATGGGAAATTCTTGGTAAATTTGTTGGCGTCAGAGGCAAAAAATCCGATCCGGCATTCCTACAGGATCATCTCTTTGAAAATATCGACAGGATCGGCCAGAAAGGAGATTCGATTACGACAATAGGTAAAAAAAATTTAATCCACGTTGCACAATATTACAATGTATAGTATATATGTATTTAAATTTATTATTTTTTTTATTTGTTATTTGATTCAATTTTTTATACATAAATTTCATTTCATATACTTACATGTACATATAGACTTATGTACTGAAATTTACCTGAGGTCTCCGCATATTCAAATAGTTCATCAGTTGCCACGTTAGCCGTCGACTGTGGTGGCAGCACTTGGGCGATAAAAGCCAAGAATATTTGCTCTTGGATGGTTGCGCAAATATTTGACATATTGGTGAACTTTCCATTGAAACTTATCGATCCGGATATCATTATTAACTTTATGGATGTGAAAAATCAATGTCAAAGTTTTTATGACATATTGACTGTTGAAAATTTACGCGATTCGCTGCCGATTCGAATTGAAATGTATGAGGGTTGATTGATATGTAAATGCACGTGGGGATGTTAAGTTTAATTTATGCTCTTTGAATTATTTTTTCCGCCAATTGACCAAGGAAATAACGGCTGATGAATAATTGAATAAAATTTTATTGTCTTGGTACCGATTTTTTATTAGGTTGGAATTTGATTTTTTTTTATAGCAATTTATACTGATCGCCCTGGTGTTTCTTTACTTCCTTTAGTATTGGCTAACCTGGGTTTGCTGGGATTTCTAAAAATTCTCTAGAATTCGATTCCACTTATCCCACATTCTATATGAAATAGGGACGACAAGGCATGACGATTTCTGATCTTTATGTATGAATTCGCGCCATTGTGAAAGCACCCTAAACCCTTAAACGATTCTATCGCACGTTTACCGTTATTTACAGAACTCGGTATGGTCCTTTTGAAAATGTCTTGATAATCAAATATTTTATTGGAGTATTTATTTTTAGTGTGAAAAACTTCCCCTAAAAAAATATATATAAAATCGCCTATGCACAAATATCATACATTTTTGTTCTTTTACCAAATAATCTAATTTTTTTTCAATTAACCTTAAATTATATATATATGTCTCGAAACAAATTTTATCACACAGCTATGGGATGCTATTGAATAATTTATTTTAAATAATATAAAATCAACTAATATTAAATCTAATAAGAAATATAGGAGGGTATTAAAAGATTTTAACGAAAGAGACGATCAAATAAATTTTGTTTACCCTATATATACATATATATAAATGTCCATGAAAGTGCATTAAGCTTTCACCGTTTTCTGTTTCCTGGACAAGTTTCAGCATAGAAACTTTTACCTTTAACCTTTGACCTTTCGTCGCTTCCACGCAAAGTTCATCTACTAAATTCAAACTTCTAAGTCCCAACTAGCATCCCATTGTGACGTCCTTTTTTTGTACAAAAATTGGTAAAATTATCAAAGACTGAAATTTATATTTATCGTCGTTTTACCGTTATCATTTAATAACGCCCCTCTCTTTCCTTTTTTTTCGTTATTTTTTTTTCCAACTCACCAACCAACTTTTGAACTTTACGAAAATTACGCGTAAATCAAAATTTCGTAAGACGGTTTGTCCAAGTAAAGTTGACAGGAAGCGATAACATAAATTACTTTAAAAAAATAAAGTTTTCGAAGAATTTACCAAGCACGTTATCACAATTATATTCGGTCAGAATCTACTATCGTACTTTGAACCTGTTACAGCCATAATAAATTTCACAGGTGTAACACTTGCATGAAAAAGTTAAAAAATTTACTCAAATCTGAAATAATTTACGTAATTCAAAAAAAAGAGAATTTAAGTAGAATAAAAAATGTATTAATGAAAATTAATTTTTTTGTTTCAGATATGCAGTAGATAGTGAGAACGGGGTTTAGAAATGAATCTTTTCTTTAACTTATGCAATTACTCTAGTCAAAATGTAAAAGAAAGCAAAAGAAACTTGAAGAATGAAAGTGAAGGAAGACGAAATAGAGAAAAAAAATATATGAGCATAGATCTTCAGAAGAAAAAAAAAAAAAGAAAAATTATATATATACATATACAAATATACATTAAGGAGCAGTTCTAGTCAGCCACTTTTTTTCAAATTTCGTGTATCCAAAAAAAAGGATTCGAAAAGTACCTCGATCCTGTCCCTGCACAAAAAAATTCTCAAATTTAACCCTCGAATATCTGACGTCCATTACAACCCTTTCTGCAACAAGATATCAACTAATAGAAACGTGCGAAAAAAATACATATACTTGGTTACCTTTTGTTGTGAAAAATTGCAGTTAGAAAAAGAATTTAGAAAAAAAAATAAAAAAATACATATACATAGATATATCTGTTAGACTACGTCAAGGAAAGCTCCACTGTGAGAAAATAGAGGCTGAAGGTGACAAAGAACCCCATAGGAAAAAGAAAAAGAAAGGGTGCGAAGAGAGAGAAAAAAGAAATGTAAAAAAAATCAAAGAAAGAGAATCCAAAGAAAAAAGAAAAGCCTATATCAGTATTATCACAGTAATACTTTTTGTCGGATGGTGGATTTTGAAATTTCCTCTAACTTTATCAAAATCCCCACCTGTCCGCCGTGCCGAAGGTAGCTTTGTCTAAAGAGAGTAAATTTTTTTTTCAAAAATTTTTAGTCGACGGTTTATTAATTTTTTCTACTTACCATTGATTAAAAAAAAAATATCAAAAATTCTTTCAAGCGACGCCCGACGTCCCTCCTACTAATATCTAAATACGATTAGATAGCGAGCTATATTTTTCTCTGAATGTTAAAACGTGTAGTTAATATATAACTAGAGATAAAATATATTATAAAAATATATAAACTGACTGTATCAACCACGGCCGTGCTTTAATAATTTTTGGCACAACCTGTACAGCACCACAATTATAAATAGTATAAAGCACCGAATCCTCTACTGATAATTATTATCGCAATGAATATTACCGAAACGTAGTACTTATTACTATTATCACTGTTATCACTGTCATTACTATTTCTATTAATAGTTCTTTCCTATTCTATCCGTCTATTATCTAAACGAGTATCGCTATACCCTTTTATTAGACTACTATTAAGATCGAGGTACCAGAAGCATTTTTCAATGGTAAAAGAAAAAAGGAATAAAAAATTCAATATTTATAATAAATCCATCAGTCACGATTTTTCTTCCGGTTTTCAAAATTGTTTAAAATTTTTTTTCTAATTTTATTTATTTTTCTACTTTTTATTTATCCTCCGATCGATGCTCTCTGATCTCTCGATCTTAAGATCATCCAGGCTGGAAGAGGATCAATAATTCATTTATTCGCTATAGTCTTCTAATCCTACTTCTTAGTAAATTAATCCTAATCGCCTGTTGCGTCAGCGACTGGCATCTTTAAACATAGGAGCACGTCGGTTACTCGAAATAGTAGATTCTCGCTAAGTGAAAATTTTTTGAAAAGAAAGTTTTTAGAAAATGATCTCTTAACGAGATGAAACTCTTGATAAAGTTCTTCGTCATAATTCATTGTTCTTTTTTGAAAACTATCTTTCTACTCTTATGCAACAATTCCTTATAGTCTGTTCACAAGTAAATTAACTTTTCGAGGGGCCAGCGCGTTATGACTTCAAAGGCAAATGAGTCCCCTAGTCAGGATCTTTTTACTCGTGGAACGACTGTAGCCCCTAGTAGTGTTAATCCAAATGCTTAGAGGCGCCAGAGATGCGATTTTAGAAATTATCACTTATCAAAAATTTACCTAACGGGAGTCTTACCGTATCATTTTTGAGATTCGAGATGAACACTGAATATTCTACGGTAACGGATTTTGAAAAAAAATTTTAAAAATATATTTATTATCGTGTGTCCGGAATAAGGTATAATACGTAAAGATATGGTAGATTCGAAGTAACTCGAAAGATAGGAGGCTTGCTTCTTTCGAATTTGAAAAAAAATTCGAGGGTAGTACTTTCGAGTGATTCCGAAAGTCATAGGAGGATGTTTTAATTTTTTTGTATATCCGGATTAAGTGAGATTTTGAATTGCACCGAGTAAAGAGAGAAAAACAATTATTTATTCAATTAATAATTCCATTGATGATTATCAAAGCACGGCTTGGGACGAAGGTAAACCTGAATCTGTTTAAAGAACTAAAGTATCAAAGAACAGAAAACGTACAAAAGTTACGCGCGACTGTTACCTGCAAACGCTAAACCTTCCTATGTGTACTCGAAGGATTTATTATTGTAAGAATCTTTTGTCTGAAGGATTTCCTAACGAAGGATATGGAGAAAAAGAAAAGAACTTTGAAAATAAATTATCTGTGAACAAGAATTACGAATAGAACAAAATATACAGTACAAAGTATCTTTATCCTATATACTTGTATGACAGCTTTACTCCATCGCTTTATTTGTCATTAATCCAATTTTGAATCTTGACGCTTACGTAGCTATAAAATATTATATGAGTCAACAAATTTTTGTGTTCGGTACAAAACTTCTTTTTGTTCCTTGGGCAGGATCGATTAAAAAAGGAAACAAAAAAGTAGAAAAATTATGACCACGAAACATTCACAAAACTTGCTTAAAAAATAGATATTGAGTATTTTTTTTTTAAGATAAAATATCAAAAATCATTGAAAAAGAAAATTTGTCTAACCAATAAATATGCAAAAAAGGGCCATAAATATGCAAGGAATATGCAGAAAAGATAAACGTAGAAGAGGAAAAACTAAAGATTCACTGTTTGAATGTATGTAAATATATGAAGAAGACGGCGAAATATATAAGATACATTATAAATAAATATACAATATATGTCGTTAATATTATTACATTAATGTACTATGTAGATACAATATATACTTACATCATCATGCAGGTGGTCAAACACATATCAATAAAGGCAATTCATTTCGTTAAATGATCCCATTAAAATTAAAGGTATGATACAATTTTTGGCTACTTTGGTTGGACGCTATTCCGTAACGTTTTTACATATCACAACACTTTATATATATGAAAAATATGCGTCGGGTCACATAGCTTGACGTGTCAGTCAAAAGAGGGAATTCAATTTCGTATGTATAGTTGATGTCGCTTTTTTAAAGTTAACAACTTTGGCGTTAACTTATCTACCGGCGTTTTCAGTGTTCTGTTTTATCAATCCAAAAGTAGTTTACCCAGATGAGTAGGGAGATGCGCAACGCTACAGTTTCAGGAGATACCAAAAACATAGCGGCGAGTCCAGAAGTAGGATTTTGTGATCATCGCCTCCGTCGATAATGCGTATCCTGTCGTAGCAGAGCTGAACGTGAAACTGTAGCGTTGCGCATCTCCCTACTTACCTCTGTAGCTCATTTTTCTGTTGAGTTGATGCTGCCATCTCATAACTGTGCCTACAATTTTACCATGACTCCATTGTGCATTGTGGTTTGATTTTGATTTGTCAAGAAAATATTATACACGAAAATTCTTTGTTTATAGGCGAATTACACGCTGTAAGTCTTATTATCTTGAAAAATAAGTATATTTTCTAGAATTCATTAAGTAGTCATACTTTGAGAATACTTCTTTCACTTTCATAAACTTCTGGTTATAGGAAGTTTGACGTTTAACCTGTTTTGATGTTTTCATGGATATGTATATACTATTTTTGAAACTGTAATTAATTGGTTTAATATTTTCTAAAGTAGCGTATAAAAGGAGAGATTATTTAAAACAAAGCTTACACATAAAATAGTTTATTTGACGTCATTGAATCCTGTATTGATTAATTACAAATTGTAACTATCACAGTACGTGCACCTTATTTTATTACCTGTTATGTGATGCATTATTATAATTGTATAAGACAATCCAAAAGTATGCAATAGAGATATCTTTTGCTTTATTTTCTATCATCGGTATTGTAATAATCGGTTAACTGAAGTTCTCTAATTTAGAGAATTGTATGATTACTTGAGGAGAGAATTATGAACATCATTTGAAAATATTATCTTTTAATGATATAATATTAGAACATTTGATTTTCAGATTACAGACATATCCTTTACATATTTAATATTTTATATCTTTTTGATCTTTACTAAGAAACATTTTAATCTGATTAGAATTGTTTTTCGCTAATCCCCGCAATGTCTTATAAGGAGTCAATGTGATTTGCAGCCATAATCATGTTAGCCAATAACTTCATGCAATTTGGAATGTCTTAACCACCCCAAGGAAAGAAGATTTGACGAATAGCAAGGGACTCTGGAATTAAGCTAGCTTCAGAGTTCATCATGCTGATTATTCCTCCGCTTCGTTTATCCTGCCAGGATTGAAATCTTCTCAAGAAGCTTTTCCAGTCGCCATGTGTTGATTCTGGTGCGTCAACTATAGGATTGTTACTGTATCGCTTTCCACCCCAGCTGTTGAATCTCATACGTCGACCAGGAGTACTCTTTTGTGGTAAATTCTCAGCTTCCATCTCATCGCCAGTTTCAATCACCTCACGCTTTGCATCTATTACGAAGGGATCATTAAGAGGTTTTATTGTTCTGCATACAATTTATTCAATAAAGTATATCTTCAAAAGTGATGTTTCTACTCAAGGTACACACTCCATGAATGTAAAGGACGTCTCTTATCTATTACTTCTTCAGGAATTCGTTTAGATAGCCCACTATAAAAATCATCACTTCTTTTGCCACCCCAAGCATGGAACTTTGTTCTTTTAACATCTAAGTCATCCGAATTGTCAGTTTCGCTTCTTTTATCTGAAAATTACAATTTAAAAACAAATCACTAAGTTTCTTAACATGAAACCCATCGCATTAAATTATTAGAGTTATAGATCAGCCACCTGTTCAGTACCAGCTATTATAACATTTATATATAATTATAATTCATTCACAATGATCTACAATAAGAATTAAAGATATGTCTTCTGTTTTTACCAATTTCCTTCTGATCCTCTTCTAGTATCCAATTCCTTTTTCCACCCCAACTGTGAAAGGAAACTCGTTTTCCACCCCAGCTGTTAAATGGCACTCTTTGTCTCTCAGTAGCCATGGCTCTCTTGCCACCCCAACTGTTGAATGGAACACGTTTCCCTCCCCAATTGAAAAATCTACCCCTCTTCTCTTCGTTGTACCTTTCAAAACTCTCGTCGCTTCTTTTTCCACCCCAACTGCTAAACGGCATTCTCATCGATCGTTGATTATCGAAATTCGTACGAAGAATCATCATTCTCTTTCCTCCCCAAGGGTTGAAAGCTGGACTCTTCTTTTCCTCCAATGGATCCTGCCTCTCTTGAATCGGTATCGTCTAAGAATTACACGTAGACAGATCAGTGACGTATACTTACCTTATATAATTACCAAGATTTTATTTTTATAAAATTCTCTTTACCTTATCTTGCGTGTGAAAATGAAACCACGTAGCTATTGGCGAACTGTTACGCTTATTTTTATTATTTATCCTGTTATCATCCTCGCTAAACTGTACGGATCTTTTACGCCTTTTATTCACAGCTTCGCTCAATGTGGCTTTCAAGTTCGTTTCTTCAGGTGTCAAACATTTTACCAAAATCTCTCCAGTTTCCCCAGAAAAATATAGTACGAGATTCTTAAGTGATGCCAAGTTGCATTCGTTCAATTCGACATTGGATTTTGACCCTTCATATATTATTATTTGACAATCAGAAAAATAGCAAAGAGCATTAATCAAGTTTACAATTACCTACGTTTAATTTCATATGTCACAACATTGATATTGCAAACAAAAATTTTGCAAATTTTTTTCACTTTTTGCAATATACAACGAAGTGAAATATTTTACCTCCGTTCGCTGAAAAATTTTCTTGTCCATCTGCATTGTCTTCTTTATTGCTGCTTGACAGGAATGGAGCGTTGTCCATGTTACCAAATTTGTCATATCTGCCACTATCATCAAGATCCACAGGACCCTCGAAATTCCCAAGTTCCAAATTCGCACACGTAGTTCGCGCAAGAATTACAAAGACACCAAAGAGCCACAACATGTCTGTAAAAGTTGAAAATAAATAATAAATATCACAAATGCCCCCAAAAAAACATGGCAATTTTTTATCGATCGTAATAAAATTTTGCAAATTTTACTCTCGCAGTGACTTCAGTCAGTGTTATTGAGATACACGAAAAAAATACTTGTAATTATCAAAACCCATGATCAATGCCCTGATGCGATTTTTTATCAAATATTTTATAGCAAATAGACTTTAGGAATACTCAATGAATCCTAATAACAATTTCATCAAGTTTAACACCGAGCTCGCAGATTGGTGAATTCAATGGGCGCATGCACAATGGACTCTGTCGATATAAAAGCTTTATCCTCTTATTACGTAATGCTTATGGCGTTTCGCGAAAATACACAAATTTTAATTATATTTTTTTATATATATTTTTTTCATTTTAATTTCGCGGCTAGTCGATCGTATTTTTTCTTTTCTATTTCGATCTATTAGTGCATATTGTTTCGTTATATTTTTCACGTCCCTGTTTACACTTCCCTAGCGCGACGGAAATATTTCTTTTGACGATATAAGTGGCACTTTGGAACTAAATATCTGAGAAAAATATAAAAGAGGGAAAAATAATAAAATAAGGACGACATCGTTTTTCTTATTATATCTGTCACGTTTCCATTATAAATAATGTCTTTTTATTTTTTCTCCATTGTACTCGTTATGCATTAATTATCATACCGAATCTTTTTTTTTTTATTATGAGCGAAACTTCATTTCACGTTTGCTTGATAAATTTTTTCCACTATTTTCTTCCTTCCTCTCGGTCCATTGTAAATTAATATTTATCTTTTGAAAATTTTTGACTTTTACTGTACAAAAATAGTTCCGTGCATTATCTGTATATTTGATTTTTATTTTATATAGAACAATCAAAATTAATATTTTTAATAACTAATTGGGTTTTGAGTTTTATCGAAAAAATATTTTAATCGAAATATTGTCTTTTAGATTGGTTACCTTGAATAGTGAAAATTACTTTTTTATTGGTACTTTTTAAGGGTTGATAATCGACACTGGTTTTTTAATGAAATTTTTCACTTTCAACATTCACTTCGTAACATCACATACGAACCTGTTATTTGAGGTGTTAATTTTTTTAGTGACTCACCCTGTATACTCTAATCGTGTTATAGCATTATAGTCTTTGATTAGACGCAAACTTTCAGGACCCTTAACGTTCGTGTCGTTCCTACTTTTTTTCCACCTCTATTTTCCTCTACAGACAATTTTTCGATAATCATTTACGAAGGCACTCTAATTACTTAGCAATTGATTCAACGTTCGGTGAAAGAGAATTGATAACAATGTACAAGAGTGCATTCTCGTGGTAGATTAAAAAAAAAGGTCAAAGTGCAATTCTGTGGGCAAGTCACGTTCGAATTTGATTATGGAAAGCTTTCAGTGCTGGTACACATACATGCATTGTTTTTCAAATTTCATTTTGACGATGGATGCAATTTTTTTTATTTATCAGAAAAAAAATTTCAAATAACTTTCGCGGCCAGGCGAGTCAAAAATGATGCATACCTTATGGATTACTGTCGAAAGAAAAATTTGAAATAAAATTTTCAAAAATTCTCACCTCCTTATCAAGGGACGCTCCAAGAATTTTATCTCCGGAGAGCCGAATCCTTCCTGGATGAAATCCTCTCGTCCTGGACAGCTGATTTTGCTCACCCGTTACAGTATGACGATCTTTCACAACTTCCGTAATTTTTTATCCTTGTGAATCTGAAGGTCCTTGCGGTCCTTCGGCAGAGTTAATGGGCAGCCGGGCTGCGCGTCGGGTATCTTATACGTCCCACGTGGTTCCCGCCTCGACTTTTCATTGGCTTAGGAAAATCACCTGCGCATGCGCAAACCACCCTACTCCAAAATTCACACCTGCCACCCCCATATGCAACTGGTTTACATTCACGACTATTGCTCTATATGTATGTTATTTTTTTATTTTGGTTTTTCATCACATCGATTTATTTCAATTCAAAATTCTAAGACTGTCCACGAAGGATATACCGCGTGTCAAATTAATTTTGTGCTAGAAAAATTTGTCGCGCAGCATCCCCTTTTTTTTCCAAAATTGTACGCGACACGCTTTTTTTTATACGAAGGAAGTCATTTACGTCAAAGGCTAAGGATCCTTGTATTACGTAATTTATTTTGTCTTCCCGCTACAAAACTTATGACTAAAACTTCACGGGGTAGCATGTGCGCAGCTTTAGCCTAAAAATGTGCTGCCTGATGTGATCTGAGATTATCGTAAATTTTTAGACGGGAATGCGTAGCCAGTGGCAACGGTAATATTTTGAAAATATTTACGTACCGCGTAGAGGCCCTACTTCTTGTTCTTTCGGTTTTTCTTTGTCATATTCTTTTTACTTTTTTTCGCCTCTGCCGTTTTTGGCATTAAAGGTTTTATTTGAAAAAAAAGTCATTTCTTACTCATCGAAATTCAATGATATGATTCAATGATTTTGCATCGACAGAAGAAAAATTTACAGATCTCTTAATTAAAAAAGTAAAGAAATTGTAGGAAAAAGGTTTTTTGGAAAATTTCAGATAAATAATCACGCGCGTTAATTCCACTCAATAATACAGACGCCTCATGCAACTGACCTTGACGACCTCCGATTCGTCTCCATTTTTGCATAAATTTTCAATTTTTTCGAATTACTATGTATCTCAGTGTCTCTTATGTCGGTTATGAATTTTTTGGTAGAATCGCTAATATAAATAATATTCCTACCTTTTGCCTGATCTCATGGTTATTTTGACAATAGGATTCATTTTCAGTTTTAAGCTGCAAAATAGAGATTTGGCGAATCCTGTAGGTATCGCGAGATAGGAAAATGTGTTTTTTTTTTTAATGTATAAGATGAGAATACAAAGTGGGAAGTGATAAGACAATTTTTTTGAAAATCTAAATCGAGTATTCCGTGGAAAATAAAATTTCGCTAAGTTCAGGATGTTGGATTTGGTAGTTGTACATGGGAATAAATTTTTTCAAATTTCTTAGGGCTAATTGTAACAATGGGATAAGATAAAACGTGGAAGATGTAAAACAGCTTAGCAATAATTAGAATGAAATTTTTTTCTCTTGAAAGGCCAACAGAAAAGTATTTATTTTTTTTCGCTTCTTTTTTCTTCATTCTATGTATAGCTAAAATTTTAATTTTCTACGTGTATTTATATGTATATATATTTATTTCTTATTTCTCCATTATATTACTGGTAATACTAATTACGATATGCTAAGCTAGTCTCGATTAATTTCGTTTATTTTTTATTCCATTTTTTTAGATTTTAATACTGTTCGCGCCATCTTTTGGAGAATTTTTTGAATTATCAGCATTCCTGATATCGTAATCCTCCAACATGCCGTCCTTCATTGTCAATGAGATTCGTTGCAATTTTTTCAAAGTCTGTAGATCATCACTTGCGTTCGACCAATTGGCTCTACCGTTTTCAAAAAATTTGACGGTATCCGTATCAGTGCTTATTTTTGGTTTTCCAAAAATTTCTCTTTCCCATGGCTTCCCGGATACTTGTGACGAGGTTCTTTTACCCCGGGCTACATAAAAGGGATCGGAACGCGTTAAAATTTCATCCAGCATCCCGCGACGATTTCTCGGCGGTTTGTCTTTGGATCTTTTATCCGGTTGATCTTGACAAAATTTGTAATTTCCAAAAATCTTTAAAAGATATTCGCAGGCCAATATACTCTGGGCAAATTCTTCAGGCAATTCGCCACTTATAGCGTCCTCGGATAAATCCTGAATATTTTTTTCGGTTTCGGGATAATTTTGAATTTTTTTTTTCCCACGCGAAATAAAAAATGGCTCGTCAAAAATATCCAGGACATTCGAAT
>JARPRH010000360.1:31290-44610 GCA_031763665.1 Calameuta haemorrhoidalis
GAGCTTATGGAACTGTTTACAAGGCTAAGGATCTCACCAGTGGTCAGGTAGTGGCTCTGAAGAAGGTCAGGGTCCCACTGACCGAGGATGGTCTGCCGACATCTACACTTAGGGAAATCGCCGCGCTGAAACAACTCGAACGATTCGAGCACCCTCACATAGTAAGGCGAATTGGTGTAATCTTTCTGTTGTGGCTCTGTCGCATTAGAAGATGGATGAGTGTTATCATTGTCGGCTATCTTTGTTCTTACTCAGGTCAGGCTTCTGGACGTTTGTCAAGGGAATTACCTACAGCTGCCATCCGAGGACGAGAGGTCAGAGAGGATAGACCGTGGTCTCATACTCTGGCTCGTCTTCGAGCACGTCGAACGGGACTTGGCCTCCTACATGTCCTCCTGCTCCAATGGGATACCACCGGAAGACGTTAAAAGAATGTCCAGAGAGATCATCCTGGGAGTAGACTTTCTTCACAGCCATCGAATAGTGCACAGGGACCTGAAACCTCAAAACCTTCTGGTAACTCACGAGGGTAGAATAAAAATCGCTGACTTCGGCCTCGCCAAGACCTACGACTTTGAAATGAGACTGACTTCAGTGGTAAGTCCGTCGTGCCACTTTAATTCTCATTTATGATTATATACACGGTGTCTAACTTGCAATTCATTTCATTCGTTTCAGGTTGTTACACTCTGGTACAGAGCACCGGAAGTTCTTCTGGGATGTTCTTATGCGACCCCTGTGGATATTTGGTCCGTAGGTTGCATACTGGCTGAACTAAGTCGTCTTTCACCCTTATTCCCAGGAACCAGTGAAGGCGATCAGCTAGACAGAATCTTCCAGTAAGTCTGCAGTCCATGCAAAAGAATTATGCTCAACAAGGAGCATCCTGTTTAGCAGATTTTAATGTGCAGCCCCTTTTTTTTTTGTTTACCCAGGGTTATTGGAACACCGTCTCAAGATGAATGGCCTGAAAATGTTTCACTGAGCTGGACAGCTTTTCCTCATAGACAAGCAAGACCACTGAGAAGCATCATACCCAATCTGAACGATCATGGATTGGATCTAATAAAGAATACGCTTATATTTGATCCACACAGTCGTATAACGGCGGCTCAAGCTCTGAGGCATCAGTACTTCGTCGATGAGAGTTCTTGATGATCGTCAACTTTATCTTAATTTTTAGATCGTCAATCATTCATCCTCGACCAAACTCATAGAAAGAAACCCCGTGTCTGCGTCACGTTTTCGCGGGGAAATTCATAGAAAAGTCTCTTCGTCACTGTCACGCATCACGAGAGTGAAAGTGAGACATTTTTCTTCCTCAAAATATCTTCACAGCTTTTCGTGTCATTGACTCGTCATCGTACCTCGTCTTCCATTTCTCGGCAGTCACTGTCGACAAGAGTCAAAACTGCAGAAAAGTAACTTAATACATATCCCATAAAACGTTCGTTTTCAAATAAATAATTGTTAAGGTAATAATGTAGATATAGCACGCTAGTTAGATTTATGTTAGGATTCACCGCTAGAGGAATTATCGTAGGCGTAAGCTCAAGAATTTTTTTAAAAAAATTTTCTACAGCGTTTATGAAACTTAATAACGCGACACTACAATATTTCGTTGCAAGTTTAAAGGGTGGACATATTGTTCAAATGAAAAACGTTATTGATTTCACGTTATGTGTTCTACGGAATTAATATAAGAATAATAATATATTGTGTACGGAATTCAAGTGTTAGGATATACTGGACTGAAACTTTTTATTGTATGAAGACTAACCGCGTTGTTTCATATTTTCTTGTGAATGATGTTATGTACGAGTTTATCTGACCTGCTTTTTGAAAGAATTAGCATTAGTTTAAGTTAGTTAGAGTGTATTTTTGTAAGACTGGGGTCTCGTCGGGCCTGTTACGACTGCTGGAAAATAATTCCGGTAGATAAACCAGATGGAACACTGCCATAATTGATAAGATACAAAGTAAATTAGCATAGAATATCTAGTAGTCTTGTATTTTATGTACTATACGCGGAATATGTGTATAAATTACATCGAGATGTTATGTTATTTATGTACGTCCAATACTGAAACACGCTGTATTAAATATTCAGACTACAAAAAAAAAATGAAAAGACCGTTAAGACTGTGTACTGCAAAATAAAGATTTTATACTTTTGTATGCATCTTTGTTTTCCAAATTCTTAATAAATCAATGCAATTTGTTTGTTTGTAGAATAGTTTATA
This sequence comes from Calameuta haemorrhoidalis, assembly GCA_031763665.1. Taxonomy (NCBI): domain Eukaryota; kingdom Metazoa; phylum Arthropoda; class Insecta; order Hymenoptera; family Cephidae; genus Calameuta; species Calameuta haemorrhoidalis. The sequence continues at coordinate 33,534 of JARPRH010000360.1, forward strand.
CAATATGTAACCTTTGATATTCGTTAAACTCTTGTAGAAAAATTTTGTCTGTTAAAGATTCTTATACAAGTTTTGAAAAGCCCGCTTAATGTACTGGCTGAACGGCTGAAGTGTTATGGCCGTTCATGAACTTCGGTCTACACGGATCATTTCCATCAAGAAAATATCAATCATTGAGAACTGTTAAGTATCTTCAATAGAACGTACTGTATTTCAGGAAGAGAAGTGAAAGATTATCTCTGTTAAAAATGAGATTTATATTGAATTTGACATCGAGCTCATTGAAACGTCTCGCCTGTTTGAAATCCAGCCTATTAGATTCCGTTGCGCAGTCGAGAAAAATGGCGTCCGAGGTAGAGAAGGCACAGATTGCTCTCCCAGGTGGTGATACAATATTTGGAAAAATCTTAAGAAAGGAGATACCCTGCAAGTTCATTTACGAGGATAACCAGGTAGAGATATAATAAGATAAAAATTTTTTAATAATTGTCATTCTTCTCATACATTACTTGTGTTTATGGTCAATGCTAGTCCACGAGCTCGTAGCAACGACCACTGCTCTGTTAAACGGATTTATCGCATTTATGTATATTTGTCGTATTTCTCTGGAAGCTTCTATCTTAATAGGTAGACTATAAAGTAGTTTTATAATTTAGAAACATTCTTTCAGCGACAGTTGTTTTGTGTTCTTTCCAGACAGTTCCGTAACGATTAATCGAGAGCCCCGTGTCATTTTCAAGCAATTCACATAATGTGTAATTTTGAAATTTCAGTGTGTGGCATTTCACGATATCAATGCACAAGCTCCAGTTCACTTCTTAGTGATTCCCCGGAAGCCGATCGTACAATTATCCAAGATTGAGGACGAGGATGAACCACTTCTTGGACATTTGATGAACGTCGCGCGAAAAGTTGCAAAGCAAGAGGGACTTGAGGACGGATTTCGTTTAGTTGTAAATGACGGGAAGAACGGTGCTCAATCCGTCTTTCATTTGCACCTGCATGTCCTTGGTGGTCGGCAGATGCAGTGGCCTCCTGGTTAATAAAATAAGCTTTATTTATTATCATCGAACTTAGGGCGCAATATTGTAAATGCTTCTTTCTTCAGGCACAAATAAAATATAAGAATTAAAATGCTCTAGAATAACAGTTACCCTGAACAATTAATAATTACCGAGTAGGATTTAGTTGATATTTTTTATTTAAAATGTTTAGGGAATATTTTATCGTGTAAAAATATAATATTGTCATTTTGTTAAGCAATTTTTATTTCTTCTCATAGATTTTATATTGGAATTCAATTCCGTTCTCCTCCTGCGTATCGGTTGGTACTTCGGCGTCACTGATGTAATGATAAATTATGAAATAATTATTAAATCCAATTACTTTAAGTTACACGACGTAATAGTACTTACTCGACCAAAGTAAAATTATTGGGTATCGGCGGGAAAAATGTGTCGCATTCAAAGTGTTTCTTGATTCGAGTCAAATATAGCCGATGGAAATTTGGTGAGTCCATCGATGCCTAATACACGAAAAGATATTTAATTATGTTTTGTTTAACATTTTTTATTTGTGGACGCACCTTGTAGACCGAACTGCCGCCTATTACCCATATCTTCTCGACTTTATCTTTTAAGGGAGGTTGAGACACCATTTCAATAACGTGGGGAATGCTTTTACAAGCAATTGCATCGTCGCCAAGATTTCTACATTAATTGAAAATAAATACCAATAATTCTAAAGACTTGAATAGTAAAATTAATGGACATTACAATGATTGGCTGGATAATACGACATTTATTCTTCCCTGCAACGGTCTATACTTCTTTGGAATACATTCCCAAGTTCTTCTACCCATAAGGACGATATTTTTCTTCGATGGATCCTTAGTCGCTGTTGTCATCCGAGAGAAATATGCCATCTCACTCCTACGCAAATAAAATTGCAATTACAAATCGAGATAAGTTAAAGTTAGAGAGAGAAAGAGGGAGAGATGATGCAACGTAGTTCGTAATCCAATATAATCTTAACATCCGTTATGTTACAACTTCTTAATCGAAAATTCAATAGTTACGTACATCAAGCTAATATATAATTGTTACAGCCTTGAGTATTAAGTTTTAACTTTCTGTTACTTTGTATTTTCTCAGAAGTTAACACACTTACTTAAGACGCCATGGTAAATCTCCGTTCATACCGATTCCCATATTTTCACATGCTGCGGCAATCAGGTTTAACTTAAGATTCATATTTTAACAAATTCTACAATGTGTTACGATAACTTTTTGTTATTTATTACAATATTTTTGAACGTAATGTTACTCGTGGCCGACACTTGTTATTGGAGGGAACGTTACGTACTTGCTATACGAATGTGCATTGGTGTTTTTAGTTTGTTAAAAAATTCGCAAGATGGCGCAGAAAGTTACCTTTTTGACTTCGTCCCTTTTTCAAATGCGGCAGTTATCGACAGTGAATATTATATATAATACATTCTTTGATCACTCAGAGGGCAACATAGTCGTATATAAACTTCAATCATGCGCAATGTTAACCAAAATTCATTAATTTCTGTGGTTGAGTAGTCGGCGCTCAGCATTGTTGGCTGCTTTTTGAATTGATTAAACTTTTCTAACACTGCTCGGAGGTACGTGAATTTATTGCTATCAATTCCCTACATGAATTATGTATCTTTCGTTCATATGAGTTAGATTTTTGTATTCAGTTTTTTTTTTCACTCTGAAGCAACTGTGCACAGGTACGCGTGTCTTCGGTCATTGGACGGTTTTTATATTGTAATTGAAAGCTGTGTTTGACATTGGTCCTTAATTTATCTTGATTGTTAATCAAAATGTGATCTCTTATAGAAAATTTAATTGTAGTTTTAGAAATAACAATTGGATTTTAGTTTGTAACGTCCATGAGGTTTGACCAACTGAAACGTGGTTGTGTAGGAACATTCATGGTTAAGTTAGATTCTTGAATCTAAAAAAAGAACTGTAATATCTGCTATTTGTGGTAGTATCAATTGGTGCATGGATCCATGTTTAATTTTTATTATTGTACCATTAGAAAAGTCATTAATGTTTTTAAAGAGATAACAGAATATGGGATTGAATTCGTCAGTATTTATCAAGAGAAAGAGTCTACTGCAATTTGTTATGTTTAAGTGCTTTGTAATGTTACGTGTGTTTAGTTTAACAGATAGAGCTATTTTCTATGTTTCATTATTTGAATTAGTATGAATACAATATGTATGTATTATTTGAAAAATGCCTTCTATTATTGGCAGAATGTCAGGCCGTGAAGGAGGTAAGAAGAAGCCACTAAAGGCACCCAAAAAGGAGAGCAAAGAAATGGATGACGAGGACCTTGCATTTAAACAGAAGCAGAAGGAACAACAAAAAGCACTTGCAGAAGCAGCAAAGAAAGCAGGACAAAAAGGTCCTTTGGTTACTGGTGGGATCAAAAAGTCTGGCAAAAAATGACCCACGTACTTAAGGACTCTAAAGACTACAAACGCTGTGCATGCGATACTCCAATAGCTAATTATTATTAACAGAAATTGATGTGCTATCGGATCTTTTTTTTATTATTCCTGTCTACACAAGAAATCATTACGATGGACATTTAATCTTTGTAAATAAACTAAAGAAGAAGTATTAGTTAGAATTTATTCCTCTTAAAATTTAAATCTTCATAATAAAAATATTACTGTTTCTCAAACAAGTAATGTGACGCAACAGCGTGTTCATTTAACTCGTTAGCTCACTTAACTATAAGGTATACATATGTCGATAATGTCGATAACCTTGATTTTAAAAAAACATTCTATGTCCAAGTATTAAAAATCCTATGTTCACGCAATCACCTATTCTTACAGAAGCCGATCATTTTCTTATGCAACATGTCCTAGACATTTGATAGGATGGTCAATATGCACAGATCTACGTGTTATGCAAAATGCATTCGATAATCGACGTGTGGCAGATTTCATATGCAAATGAACCATCCCACAGCTCGGAGAATGACGAAACAGCCAATGAAATTCAGCGCTGTACAGCTGATTACCATATGATCGTCGGGACGGCCAATGCTTAGCAAGAAAATCACTAGAGGCCATTAAAACCGGAAATTTTCCGAGAGTTACTTGAGAAAAAGAAGATAAGCTGTTTGCGTTTCCCCGAAAAAAGGTGGGTTACCGGTGCGAGTTAAAAGATCTAATAATTTTGTATAACAACCAGCGTACAGTCGCATTTTCTGTACTAATGAATCGGCTGGTGGACAACGCGAAATTTCATTTTCTGTATCGAAAATACATATGGAAGGGTTCGTGTAAGGCTTTGATAATTCTCTCTGACGAGAAAGAGTACACCGAGATATGTAAGTGAAGAAATTTGATTAAATATTAAATAAATATATACAATGATTAATTTACACAGTATTCTAAAATGTCAATGCGAAACTGTAATGCCTCTTTATCAGCTAATAATTTAATATGAAATAGAACACATGAGAGGATTTTTCATTGACAATAATTAAAAATAAAGCCTAGATAATTCTCTAGTCCAATAGTACCATATCACAAGTTAATAAAGCGATAAGAAGCAATACATATACCTGAAAGACGTGAAAGTACTGTGCATATGATCCAAATTGCAGATCAACGTCACAAAAGTATGATTCATTAAGGAATATAAATATTGAATATATAAAAAAGATAATGAACGTCAGACAATAGAAATAATCAGGGCTCGGATTTATCGGCAGGAGAATGAAAACATCCAATGGGTAATGGGATAGTCAAAGGAAACACTGGATAATTCCTGAATGCGAAACATGCACCCGTTAGTTCAGGATCGTTAAGTTGGCAGCCCTGGGAGTCTGAGCGAGCTGTCACCGACTGGCTCAGTTGGCAACAGACCTTCGGTCTGGTCGCATTTGGTCGTCTGTGTGAGTCTTTCGTCCCACGTTGGGAAAGTCAAGTCTTCTTTTTTTTAATTCTCAATAACGGTGCCAAGATAGCAGTGAAAGCATCAGCGAGATACGAGGAAATCGTTCAGAGACGAATCCAAGAGTTCCCCGTCAATTCATCACGGCCATGGGGCCTGACAGAATCATTTGACCCACGGGATTGACTCCAGGCTCGGTAGATTGTTCTGTGTCGAGTGGTACATTCAGTAGGTAAGTTTAAAGGAAATATACAGTTGATTTCGATGCTATTTATTCATGTAATTAAACTAATAAACCGTCACTGTAAAACGATAAATCTTTTTCTTACGCCATATTGCTAGTATCCCTAGAAGAGTTTACATGGAGTTATTTTTTTTTTTTAATAACAAACGAAGTCATGTCCACTTACAGATTTTGAATTGTTACCGTTTATATTTTTTACACCCTTCAACAGTCACTTTAATAACGTAACTCGATTATGCATAGTTCACAATGATTTCTGTCTCTGATACTGCATCTAATTTTTTGTTAGATAACAACACGCGTCTATCATGTGAAAAGACAAGTCGATTTTTATGACAAGAATTATCAACGCGTACTTTAAAAAATTGAGTCATGCATCTTATATATTTTCATCACTAGACAATAATCATCTTTTACTCACTCGTATGAGGTTTTACCGTAAAAATATCGACGAGTGAACTACTACGCTTTCATGCCACATGTCGTGTCTAGGTATGAGCACACATATATTATTTTAACTGCTTTTTAACAACTCGCATCAGTTTCCAGTTTATACCAGAGGCAACTCGTGTTACCTCTAATACCAACTTCTTTTTGGATTTAACGAAAATATATCTATCTATATACAGAAGCTTCAGGATAGATAATTCAAGTTATGTTCTTAGTCCCTCCTGTCAAGACAGGTTTCGTCGTTGCCTCCTGTCCACGAATTCATAAACTCCTGCTTTGTCACGTTTATTCACGCCAATGCAGACGTTCGCGATACTACGTAAGCTTTGCACAAGCTTGTGCAATACGCTTCCACACGTCGTTCCAACGCAGTTTTTTACTCGATTCTCCAAGAGTAAGAGCGTCGAAGCTTAAGGATGCAGCTTGAAATTTCGTGTGTTGTGCATAGTTTTAAATCGCCTGAAATACCTGGATAAAAGGTTAGACAGATCCCAAATTTATTTGCTTTCACTCAAATAATTCTCTCACGGTCTCCTTACGCTAATAAGAATATGAAACATTGGCCAAATGTTTTTTTTTTAAATGATCGAGCCATTGAAGAATTCTGCACATCAATTTACGTGTTTCACATTCTTTAACGTTGCTGCTTGAACTTTATTTATCTCACTGCTTGTTTCACTGTACTCTGGTGACAGCTGAAAGATTTGAATGGCGAGGGATCTTTGCTTACGTTAGGGCAGATAAGCTTGCAGAGACTACTTGAAGTGCTGTACAGTCTTGTAAATGGTTGACCTACATTATCAATAAACGTGTATATATAAGAATATATATATTTCAATATTCTGCAGGAAATATATATGTTGCGTGTACAAACCACAAGCCAGCTTAGATATTAGTTGCTTTTACATTTGTAAAAGGTATCTTGTACTTAAAAGGTATTTAACACACATATTCTTCTTCCCTTCGTATATTACTGCCAGGAAAAAGATTTTCTACGCGGAGAGGTTATGTTTTACTTTCGCTATGCTTCGCTGCACTCCTGTTCTATCAGTACCCTTTCATAAGTACGTAACCTACTTACGTTATAGATAAATGAATTTTTGTCAAGTTTTGTTGGGTTAGGTTTTCTTAAGAGTCATTTCTCTGTGACTTTAATTGAACTGAAACTAGTTCAGCCGGATTATTCAGTCCGATGCTCGTTCATTTATAACATGTGGATTCACGTGTTAACATCGTGCTGTAAATCTAGTATTTGCACCATGGCGATTAGATTGTATTTTCGGATTATCAATGCTTCTAGTTGGATCTTCCAGACTCCGTTTTCCTGCGTCGCTTAACGACGTAACGACTGTAGTTTTTGATAATTTTCATGTAAACGCTCGAAAAGATCAGCCGGGTAACGTAGTTGCCAGGAAATTTTACCAGAATATTTTTTAACCTTACATCATCGCAATTCCAGTAAATATCACGTTACAGTAGGTAATATTGCATCAGATCGCGTAATTTCTCCCTTCGAACGTAAGTGGCGTGTAGAAGCTTATAAAACCATGGCGTACAAGAAAAGGATACCTATTCGTATTAACCTACCTTCGGGATGAATCATCCTAATTTTATCTATGACCAAATTAACCGTAACGGCTGACGGCGTCCATTTTGCATTGACAATAAAGGCAGCGTGTGACGAGTAAGATTAAATTAAATGTGAGGTTAGTTTAACCCTGGAAATATAACCTATGTAAATTTGACGTCCAAGCCCATTAAATTTTTAACGTAGATTAAAAAAAAAGGGTTATCTTTCTAGAGTTAATAAAAATTTTTATGTAAAGCATACACAGTACTAACGTGATAACGAGAGAATTTTAAAAAGTGTCGATTCATTCCTTCAATTTATTCCTGGTGAATTTTTAGTAGGAATTTTTTTTGTTCATGCTACATCTATCTTCTCGTGTCATTATCGTGCACTTGACCTCTTCGCTTCTGCGTCACGATACGCCCTAAGGATTCAATTGAAAATTGTATAAGTCATTCTCTCTGAACCTTTGACGTCTTTTGCAATTTGTACTTGCAGACACCCCGGGAGGAGTCGCATCGGCGCCCGACGGCCTTCGTAATAAAATTTAACCGGCTGACGAAAATAGACGTGCGCACGGAGAACGTCGCCAAGTCGTTATCTGCATTGTCGGAGGTTTATAATTAAAAATTGTTAAGCCGCTTCGGGATATCAAAATATTATTGATTATCCAATTTATACTTGCGGGTCAATTGTACGTATGCGGGTCTGGATGCATGTGAGTCTCTTAACGAATGTCATATGGTGGGGATGTTATCCAATTATTATATTTTTCTCTTACTCTTAGTCACTTTCGCAATTAATTCGTTCGCTCTGAACAACTGTCATTGCTGTATAGCGTTGTTCCACCTTACGTAATCTGAGAATAGATTGTGCCCTTGTGTTATCTCATATACGACAATACGATACTGTCTCTTATGAATCTCATGTACCCGTAGTATCTACCAGTGCGGCGGGTATATAGTCCATGTACATACGATATAGTGTATAATTGCCAGTATCTTTTTATACGAGCTATACACTCTCGAGGTACTATATGGTTATAGTATATAATGCAGGTGACGTTTCAAGACAAGGTCACAGCTTTAAACCCGTCAACTCGTACATTGGCTTCTTCCGCATTATCAAGACTCTGCCGACCGATTAAGAATGCCTTGTTTTCGCAATGCGAATCTGTTTTACCGTCCGTCGATACAAGTCTTCGTTATCGACGCACCTTTTATTGCTGTTTATGTGAGATTTTGATGGCTTGGTAATTTCACATTTTACATATCGTGTTGATTTTGAATATTCTTTTTTTTTTCATAGGGATTTTTTTTTGTAATGGTGCATTTCTTAACCAATGAAGTTTTGCTTGGAATTCGATGAGTTTGAATAAGTTTGCGTGGCGTGAAGTACGCGTTGCGTAAAATTCACTTTCACCGAGTACACGCATCCAGTTTCCTAGGAAACAATCGTGCGAGTGATAAATCTACGGTGATCATTTCTCCCTGTGCTTTTCCTTGATAATTTCTTTTTATTTTTTCACGCTTAGTCACTCTCAGGTAAACGTATCATGATTTCACTGTTGTTCAGGTGGAAAAGCAATTTTTTTATTTTTGTTTATTTTTCTACACGTGATTTTAATCACGTCTTTATCTATTCTATCTGGACGTTAAATACAATTTCGTACCGTCAAATATTACGTTCGAACGGCTTGTAGACCTTGAATGTTTTTTTGGAACGTATCTAAAAACGATTGGTTCAACGTTCTAACGTTTCTACGAAATATTCTTTGGCTTGTTTTCATCGGCTTAAAAATATCGTTTGAATTCGCGGTTCTATGGTATACTGCAACCCTGTATATGACTCTGTACCTGAATTTGGGTATGACTTGTATCGAAATGATCAGACAGCTGTTTTCGAATATGCGAAACCATTTCCGTCGGCAAGGCAACTGTTACGATAACCTTGTGCGTTGACGTAGAAAGATTGATGACGTCAGAAGCAAGAAAAATCTTTAAATTGGTTATTTTACTTAATCCCCGCAATAAAAAAATAATTGGTCAAAATTTTAATTAATCCAATTTTTACACGTGATAAGAAATGATGGTGTGCTCCAGATAAATTTAAAAGGATGTTTGAATTTCAAGAAAAATCATACAAAAGTGGAGCCAGAATTATATGGGTGCTTCTATGAGAATTCGACAAGTCAGAAAATACAAATGTTTTTATTTTAAAGCGAGGTTTCCGAGCAAAAGACTTGATTTCGATCTTGAATCTAGCTGACCCACATTTTTATTATACTGGGAAAAACGACGTAATAAATATTTTCAAAGCTCAAATTCAGTGCAAAGGAGAATAGCCATGTTAAACATTTTTTATCACTTTCTGACCCCATTGCTCAGTCCTGCACATATGGAATAACTGAATAGTAACTATTAATCATAAAATATTTTTGGACTTGTTAAGATAATACAATACCACTCAAACAGATAGTCAAGTATTAATGAACGTTGAACTTTTAAATACGATTACGAAATTATGCCTCAACAGTATTCAAACCGTTTCACACGCACGTGTTTATGATAGTTGGACATTGATCGATGTCCGCAAAGTACAAACAGAGCTTTAGGTATGAAATTCGATATAGAATTTTTTAAGTAAAATCTTTGTCAATACAGTTCACACGGTATTTTACTCTGTCATTTTCATATTATTGAGATAGAAAAATATGACGGTAAATATGTTCATAAAATTCAACATATTCCGTATGCTAGTAAATTTCGATTCTAGGGATATTTATATTTATTAACGTAAAATTACCTATAATTTTAAAGGAAGTTCAACCATGCAATTTATTATGGAGTAAAAGCAAAGCAGTTTCGTGCTGTAATATAACACATATATATATATATACACACACCTATATATTCAATAGCAATAGAGCGCTATATATATACTATATTCGCGTGTCTTTGAGGTCTAGCATAATACGAACTTGTATGCGTCTGATAAATTGTCCTGGTATTGGTTGCATAATATGCAGGTAACCTAGATCTACGTCCACTTCCCACCTACCGTCCTCGTTACCCCTTTGCCGTTTACGTTTTCCTGTAGCGGACTGCCGCCATTGCTGTTATAATACTGCTTCCATACCGTGCTAAACTTTTGTCCTGAATCCATCGTGCAATCTTTTGTTCGCTATGAAATAAAACACTCACCCGTTAGAATTCGCATCTGTGTTTACGTGTATAACCTATCCTGTAATTAATTTCCTGTTTCATGTCACAAGATGGCCGACCACTCAATCCTTGACGGTAGTAGACGAGTCATTGGATTTCAAGTAATTAGTTAACGTTATTAGGAATTAAGAAACATATTTTTCTGTATTATGAAAAATTCTATTTTGTTCAGATTTACCTGCTGCACGTCGCGGTTGAAGATTTTGAATAAATCCTTTGTCTCGTAGTTGTATATTTAACTGTTTCTTATATATACTTATTTCTGGGGCTGCTCTTTTTTACGAACACACTGCATATTATTTTTATTCGGTCATCGTTTCAGTCAAACAACTATGCGGCTGGATACTATTTTTTCTTCTACTGTTTCAGCGTTTTTTGGTCTTCTCGTTTATCAGACGTCGTTACGGCGAATGTCAGAAGCTCGTTAAGAAACGGTTATAACTACAGTATCCGTAGAATCTATATTTCGTGGTATTCTTATACTTTTTAGTGCGAATCTATCCAATTTCAATTGTATGCACTCTGGCTGTAAGCTGTTTCTCGAAATTGGATAGTATTGTCCTATCTAGCGTTATGACCTTTATGGTTGTTTTGACGGGCTCTCGCTCCTCCTTAGCTCGGGTACGGTTTTCCC
>JARPRH010000360.1:68429-88233 GCA_031763665.1 Calameuta haemorrhoidalis
AGCCTTTTCAAAATGTACAATTTCTTCGAATGAGGTGGCATATAAATTATTAACTATGCCCACACTGGGCATACGTAGTAAATGTTCTGGCAGTAAATGAATTTCCTTCATTATATTGGCTAACCGAACTGGAAGTTCCTTCCTCAGGAATATAAATGACTTTCGCTCGCAGGCGCTCAATCCTGAAACATAAATAAACGTCGTTAAGATCTTTTAATTGAATAAAATCCAAATTTATACAAGACGCGTACTTTTGTTATGTATCAGAATATATTCTTTGTTTTATTGTGACATCTCAAGAGATCAAAATATTTATGTCTGAGTGTTCCTTGGAAATCGTTGCACAACTGTATTATCATCCATTACATGCTAAGAAATTTCGATAAACGTCAGTGCTAAAAAATGCTTTCCCGTCGCGTTGAAAAACATTACAAAATGCACAGAGATATCGCAACACGTAAATAACGAATATAGCTTTAACGTAAAACACGAGCAAATGATCATTATCTATCAATAACAATGCAACAACGTATAATAAACGCTCAGTAGAAATTCAGGGGTCGCTTTTCTGTTGAGTGTCATAAGGGGATGGCCCCTCAACAAAATCAATATCTATCGTTGAAAGATCATCTACGCTGACACTTGTAAACGATAACTGTCATTACTTAAAAAAATTATTGATCCAAGTATGTTATCACGATTGAGAAAAGAAACGCAAAAAGAAATTAATCGATCTATACTTTCTAAATAATTCCACAGTGTCATTGGACCTAAGCGCTGACTTGCTCTGAAAATACACTGCGACCTGGCGAGCATGCGACGAAACAAGGTTATCCCACGCTCGTGTGTAACTACGAGTTTTTTTATTACGATCTAGCAAGAATCCTCGACAAAATTGTACAAAAGAAACAAAAAGTTCACATATAATTACATTAGCCTTCCAGTAAAATTATTGACTTCCAACCCCTCATGAAGCAGCCTGTTATGTTTACCGAATATCGGAAAGTTAAAACTTCCAGGGCTGACTCCAACTCCGAAGCCAATTCTAACCATACGAATATGCATGGCGGAGAGTTTCCTGAAGAGGAAACATTTTTTCATTTAAAACACTTCGAGCGAAGAGGATTTTCTATCTCAGAATGTCAATGTGCCTGGACAAGCGGAAGACAACGTTAAAATGACGCCAATAAATTATTCCTACAAATCGAGGGCAACGAACCATTGCGTCATTGACGGAGCATGCGTTCTAGATGCACGTTATGAAAGAGACAACTACACTTTACAAGCTTACATTGGTTAAATTAGTTACATTACAAGAATAAGATTTTTCTATCGTAATCCAGATACTTCGAAAACTGTCTTTCAAAAATCATTGTAAAATGTGCCCAAACTAAAAGTTCACTACTACTGTACATAAAGTAACAGTTTAATAACAAAATTTATAAGCAAAATTTATGTATAATTTTATAATTATTTACCAAGTATAGGCCTAGGCGTGGATAGTATGTAACAAGTGCAACTAGGTACATAATATAAAGCAAACATACTAAACACACTAATGGACAAACAAGTCGACCCAGCTAGTTCACGTTACGTCACCCTTCGACCAACGCAAGTTCCGCCAGACATACTTCGTCATGAGCAGCAACAATGGCAGAGTGAAGGGTGAGAGTTGTCAATTAATTAATTAAATTTTCATCCTTCCTTCGACATAGCGTGAGAGAACTGTCAAATTTTGTCGAACCAAATATAGTGCGATACATATTTTTTTTTAACAAGCTTAAGATAGCAAGAGAAGTTCAGAATCGAAAAGGTCATTGAGGTTATCTTGAGAATTTCGCTGAAAAATCTTTCGCAATATTATGAAGAGATTAAATTTCTTTATATACTGTATAAATATAATGTTCACGTTAAAGTCTTGTATTTGCTTGTACGATGTCGTTACCATCAGGTACGAGTTAATAAAATTTCGATCACTTAAAATTATATAATTCCTGCGTCGTAGTTATGGACGCTTCTGGAAATTAATTCAACTTTCATACATCGCAGCTGCTGTTCTAATTTCCCCCACTAGAACAACGGTCATTTTTCTATTCCATGAAGTCAGCAAGCGTCTGTTTTGCTGTCAGGAGCAGAAGACTGTTTCACTTGAGTGCAATTGGTCTGAAATGAGGTTAGGAAGCTTTCATAGTTACGATTGAGAAAATTGGTGTCTTATAAGTTTCTTTGGTCCAGTGTTAAACAAAATGGCGCTGATGAACTTCGACGTGAATAACCGCACGATAATAGAATACGCTTTATATTCATAACTGATTATATAAGCAATCAATTATTTCTAATGCCCTCGATCGACTGAATTTAATGGAAAATAGATTTCAAATGTTTTTGGTAGATAATTTTTTTATTTTACTGACAGGCACTTCACCTTAAGAGGTGTAACTATATGTAAACTTTATTTGTATCTCCAAATTGATGCCTATAACGACATTAAGATCATTCTGATTATTGGACTTTATCTTAGCCTTAGTGAAGATATTGCCGTTGATTTCTGGCTCATTTATAATATGTTTTATATTCATGCTTGATTACCTACACTTCTAATCTTGATATTAACGATTATCTAGCAATTGTCATATGTTCTTACATTTGACCATTGCATATATTATAAAGTTCTCTTGATATCAAAGATGTCGCCTGATCATGTCACTCGACTTTATATACACAGCATGCCGATTACGTGATCGCGACTAGATTGTGAAATGATAAAAAAAATCTGTCACCCATCAGTAACAACACAGACAGATGAGAGACAGATACTAAAAGTAAGTCATTCAAACAATCTTACGAGAAAGTTCGAAAAAATTGCAAATGGCCGCCATTGTGTTCCACGTGAACTGTATATAAAAGATCAGACTGAATGTTCAAATATATTTGGCCAACGATATAGCTGCAGGAAGACGTAAGTTGAGAATTAGAAAAGTCCCAACAAAAAACAAGGAAAAAAAATGTAGAACATCGCCAATTTTACGTACGCGCAATCGGCGACAAAAATAAATTTCCTACCACAAGAGTCTTCAACTTTCTGGACTCGGCCAAAGGTGTGATACGTCAAAATTACGCTTACGGAGATCCGGCTCTTGAAATAGTTTTTGCTTTCACGGTACAGAGTCCAAAGGGACATATAGTCTAATTTTACGCGACCGTGGTAGCTGGTGGACTTTAGAGTTTGTGCATGAAATCCACGACCTACGTAAGATTTCGATTGGGAAAATCTTGAGAGCAGCACAGGTAAGAACGCATCTTGATTTCTTATGCGCTATCCTAAGGCTTTCCTAATATATCAAGGTCGAGGAACTTTTCTGTAACAAGTTGTATACGCATTTTTGATAAATTAACAAGAGTGACAGTGAGCCTTGATAAAAATCGATTACCCATATTTCTTGTTGTTTGCGTTATATAGCAGCCAGCATACATGTGAGATTAAATTCCAAGGTTATTCTCGAGGCTTGCGGCTGGGTCGACCTTGCGTACGGATTACTAGACTGCTATTCGCAGGTCACTTTATTACTCTTGGGTTGGCTTTGCGAATCAAGCTTTCCTAGTGGCTGTACTGAGTAATACTGAAGCTTTTATTTTTAATGATTGCAAAATTGATAATTTTAAGATTAAAAAATTGTTTTCTTGTTATTCCACCTAAGATATTACCAAACAGGGATTAATAGTTTGCTCAATCTCGTGATAATTGAAAATATATCTGATTTCATGAGGATAATTTTTATTGGCGTATTCAAATTAAATCAAAGGAAGATAGCTGACCACGTATTCATTATGGGTATCGTGTGGTTCGTTAAGCCATAATCGACCACTTCTTGTTTTTCTGCGAAATTAAAGATTGTCAGTCGATGATAATGAGATAATCGATTAAATTCTTCGTGATCGATATTTAAGATTCGATATAAAGTCATATGCACTAAGCGCGAATTTAATCAGGCGAAATATCATTCAAGTACTTGATCCTTTATCAGTCACTACTGGTCAAAATAATTTCTCGATAATTATCATTCGAGTATTATGCTTAGGCCACAACCAACCTAACCTAACTTTCAAGCACCTCTCGAAGGTCTTCCTTGTATTTTAAATCAGTTCAAAATTCAAATTCATTTAATATATTTTGATTTGACTTCTATTTCAAGATGCACTGCATCACCTGAAGGTGGTAGTTCTACGATAGGATTCAAATGAAACGACTAACTTCAGTTCATTCGATATTCTCGATGGCCGTATGTATATGTATATAGTATAATATATCTTGCACAAGACGCTACGTTTAACCTTCAGGTCGCTGAACTTTCTTGCCGCACAACTTTCATTACTGTGTCTTTTAGAATTGTTTGGCGTTTATATTTCCAATACCCAATAGGAAACTAGGTCACGCTTATTAATTCAATAAGAAAATTATACTCTCACATCTCGACATTGTTCCACGTAATAATGACATTTCTAAATTTGACATTTTAAAAATATTAATATTTGGCCTTTACCTAGTCCTTGTTTTGAATTACTACAAATCGAATTCCAAGTAAGCAATTAGTGTACATTTTATAATAATTTTTCATCGTATTTACGCGCTTTTGAGTTTCCATGAAATTCGATATTTCCAAAATTAACGTGTGAAAGTCAATGAATAAGCGTGACATTTTTACCGCGAAATACATATATGAGGTAAACAACATCAAACGCAGCATATTAATTTCTGTGTAACGATGTCACAATTGCTTTGACCGATAAACCCGCTACAAATAATTTTTTTTTGTCATTTAAATGAATATACACTTAGATTAATGCTCCTCCCACGAAATGAATAGCCTTTGTTTATCGCCAAGGATGTACCAAAGCATTATCATAGCAACGCGACGGTGTGAATAATCAATTCGATACTTCCTGTTGGTCCGAGTGCCCCCTGTGCAACTCCAACAATAAGGTTCATGGAATCTTTATCTGGCTACTAAGCTGATTACCTAACAACACAATGCATTAAAGCAGTGAGAAGTACATGTTATTAACAACGTCTACGTGCAATCAGCTTCGTACAATTATTTTTCCAAGGACAAATTCATCGTCAGACCTCGTTGGCGCATCAACGCCATAAAGTACACTGCGAATGATCGACCGATGCAGAAGCATCTGGGATGTGGTTAGTAGTGAAGAAAAAAATAGTAACAATAATATTTTACGGTAATTAAACAAAAACATTGAATCAATTAAAAAAAACATAAAGAAAGAATAACAAAATTTTATATAAGTAAATTATACTGTACACCAATAAGATTCCATAGTCAGAGGTAAACAAGCGTTGCGCAACAAATTTCAACGGTCGAAAATTCAAACCAGCCAGACTGTACTGGAGGAGGCGTCGGCTGACGTTACCAGCCGCAAGGAATGCGCCATTGAAAAATGTTAGAAATACGATTAATAAATAGAAAGTGATAAGAGTATTTTTTGACTGGCAGCTTGTCGGGTGTACGTTTAATTTATTGTTTCCCGTATGGCTTGTGTAACTGAATCTAGTGCAACGGAGACACAGGCATACGTGCAGTATGTCAGAAAGGACAGGGCCTGATGTTCTTTTTAGGACTCCATCTTTTATCACTTCCACGCGTACTTTTACGTAATTATTATAATGCCAGCGATTCCACAGCAACTATAATGCACGACGCTGTTACTCAATGAAATCTGTACGTGACGCTAGTCAGGAGTAACCTCGTGATCCGGTGAGTGGTAAACGAGCAGAAGTAGCCTGAAGCTGCAATGGCGAATAATCACGCGACTCTTTTGATACGACTAGAGATCAGAAATAATGACGTTTCGTATATGCTGATTCTTATAAGCAAATCTATAAAATAACATTCCATTTGGGATCCACTGACAGCTGTATTGATGTTCAGTTACGTGGTACGTAGTTTTAACGCGTCAGTTAGTACTTTGTCGTACCTTTCACGGAGTCTACAATGTTTTCCCATTTAATTCACGCATTTCGAACGGCTTCTTTCTTAACGGTAATAGACTGTGAAATTTAAAAATAAAACAGACGTTTTCTAACATTTTGTTTCTAATTCTGTTGCTACGTTCTCCTCGACATGGTATCTGTTATCTACGTAATTCATTAGAGAAATTCACAAGTTTCGTTGGTTAGGTAAGTTTATTTACTGTATATGTATGCATATAAGATCGGCATTTTGAGGATACTTTCCAAATTTTATTCTTATCAACGTTATGGTTTGATTTACAATTTTTTCCAACTTTGGACATATGTTTTTGTCCTTGGAGCTGACTTTAGCAAACTGTATATTGGCTGGATTTACTAAATGCTAACAAATATTTTGGATTTTTATTATAATGTATCGCATAATCTCGAAATCGTTCTTAGTACCGATCAAATTTTTGATTTTCGATCTCAGACTTTTCCGGCTCGTACTTGCCAGAATTTCGTCTAGACTCCACTTCTGCGAGGCTGGTCTTTTATTTTGAAATTTATAAAAGAAAGTTTTCCGCACATCGTTTACATTTTCGAACCAATTTTTTATATCTTTGAAAATATTTTTTAAAAGCATCAGCAATTCTCTCCACATACTGTTATCATAAGTTTTCTTGCATAAGCGTATCGTGTCACGGCGATCATCGCTGAACCACGATGGGGAACAAAGATCACTGATTACCACGAACACAAGTTACCTGGAGTCTGTCGATTCGCACAAATACAGTCTGCTAAAAATAAAGCGTCATCACGAACAGACGTACACAATTTGAAATCGTTCTAGTATATATATACTAGTACACACACATATGTACGCGCGCATAAAAAATATTTAATATTTGAAAATAAAAAAATTTTTTAATATTTTTATGCGTCTCGCATCTTGCTGTAAGATACAGACAAAGGTAACTAAGCTGAGTAAACGATTTATTCAATGAGTAATCGTACGTTGTTAAGGCCAACGATATAATTAAAGTCTTTGTCGTGTAATTTCTATATCTGATAACAAGAAGACTTATCGTGACACCAGGCATACCCGGTTAACCGATAACGTAAGAGATAAGCTAGTCGTAACAAAACAAATAAAGTACTGAAAAATAAAGGACCATTATTAACACTAAACGTATCATCGAACGGTTATTTGACCGTTTTAAAGCTAAAAATACGTTTATAAAAAATAGCCGGTATGTTTAGCGTTAAAGAGCAACATATACATGCCTGAAAGTCCAATCTTAGTCTGGTCTGTTATCCATTGAGGTTATGTAATCTTATTTACCTGAATTTACACGGTATCGCATGTTAATACAATATTTACAGGTCTTGCGACGACTCGTAATCGTAAAATACACTGACCAATTTTTGTAACGGTATTAAAAATCAAACGGTACATTTCTGTGAAAAATATTTAGCGACGGAACGACCTTCAACCTGTATCAGATATATCCTGTCAGCTGTGCGTGGTCTTTGCTAGAATACTCATAATAATAATATTTACATAGAACTTGTATATATATATATATATTTATATTCACTTAACAATCATCAATTCAGTGCTTACGTAAGTCTAATGGGGATTCAGCGTCCCGACGCTTCTGTATCAAAATAACAGGCTCGTCCTATCAACAAGGTAAGTTTTCGCGACACATGTAATTACAATTCTTTAGCATTGAATTCTTTGTCGAAGAAACAAATTATGCATCGCAGCCTTGGCCAACTGCAATGAGCTTTTTAATACAGTCGACAATAATAAAAAGTGGAGAAAACTTGATAAACACAGGAAGCTTCCCGTCGTGTCTTGTAGATGTAAATTATTGGATATACATTCATATATGTGCAAAGCGGTCATGGACATTCAAAGACACATACTGTTCGTAGGAAAACAATTTTGTACGTATTAGGCAGTTCAACGTGATAAAAGTATACATAAAACAGCAAAGTTATAGGATAGCCGGTAAATATACTTAAGTAAAGAAGGTATAATTACGGAAAACGACCCACGTATTCATTAAACTGAAAACCCTCTGTTGGTTTAATGCTTAAAATAGTATCGAGCAGTTTTATTGATTAAGGGAAGTAATCGTATTAAGAACTCCAATAGGTCTACAAATGCGATAAAAACGTCTGCGCCAATCAGAAGATTGACAATGAAGATCGAACGATGCCCTAATTCGATTTGCAGCCAAGTTCAAGTAAGTGCTGGCTGTGTACGAAAACAAAACTAGTACAGTTTTGTAATTCCCTGCATTTCTGAATTGATCTTGGATACAAAGTTCATACATGTGACTGTGAAGCTGTTGAAATTTTTCTTGGAATTAAACCCATGGAAAGTTACTGGGACTTGTACCATTGAAAACCTATAGCCCCTACCCCCACGCTTCGTTTTTTCCCTCTTTTTTTTCCCCTAGTAGTACCCATGGGGTTTCAAAAATATACGTTGCAGCGGCAGCGCCTCTATGCGGCTAGAATGTAAACTGAATTCGAATATGGTCTTTTGCGTTGTAGTCTATAGAGACAAAATGAAGTCATAGACGAAAGTTTCAGAAACATGAAATTGAAAACTAGATATTCAATTGCTATGAGTCATCTCTTTCAATTGCCATTCAATGATCAATATTCTCCAATGTCTACAGATACTTCAGTGTCTGTATGGAAGCATTCATGTGACAGGTTATCACTGGGACAAAGAAGAATGATACTGGGACCTTTTTCTATTGTCGTTCGCTGTTATTTTTCTATGAAAAATTTTTGGAGTGTAACGAGTGAGTAGTAGAGAATACCGATGCATGGACGCATTCGGCTTTTTATGTTTCTGATACTTGTGGGTGTGAATTGAACTTAATGTATTCAATATTTGACAAAAACAATTTGTTTTAGTCGTGACTCATGTTGCTTGTAAATTTTGGCATATTCAGGCTGCGTAAGAACGAATAAGATAGTGGTTTGATTCCAAAGTCCGTGTGTATTTGGAAATTAGAGAAATAATATTCTACGTAATTTTAATCTTTGCGATTATGAACCCAACTGTTATTGTAGATTATTAGGAGATGAGCTGACATTGTATCGAGATGACATTGTCCTTAACTATGATCTTGCCCTTTCATCGTTCAAAAGTTCCTTGCCCTTCAAAATTTCGTTTGAAAACTCAAATGCTTGTAATTTTCTATGATCGAAAAATTTTTCCTGTTTGTAATTTTTGTCGCTTTTATATTTTATATTCAATTATATGCGACGAACAATACCATTTTTCGCTTTATGTATTTCGATCTTGATCTCTATAGTGGGTAAACAACATTAATCAAATGATTCAGCTCAGTTGTGTGGTCTTGATGTAGGAAAACTGACTTAAGTGAATGAGTGAGTTTGATAACCAAGAAGCTTGTGAAACTGAAGAAAAGGAAAAAATACATTAATGAAGTTAACAAAAAATAAAGAAATACGTTGCTCACTGACGCACGTACTACATGAGATATTTTCTTAAATCGCTCTAATCTGTAATTGGAACGTCGATTATCGTTAAAAATATATTTTGGCGATAGACCAACGCACTGCCTCGTTCCGTGTGAATTTTCTTCGGTGTGAATTAGTTTGCAGAAAAATCTTTTTTGAACAGACGAAATTCTCAGCAGTGTGAATTTCGCACTACCGGCTTCTAAAATAGTCGTAGAAAAGGCTTGTAAACGGGAGAGGAAAATGGAACCGTGGCGTGACCCACTTTTTGCAATTTGCAAAAATCTGTGCTAAAGCTGTTCTCGGACAGACTCGCACAATTATTTCACCCTTTACATGATAGAGGTATTTTAAAAATGAATTTAGATTCTAGAATTTCCTGCCAATTATCATACGATTGACTGACTAGATAATTATATGAAACTTGAAATAACCATAATATAGAAAAGAAAATTAATGAATATGTTATGTGTGTTTATTAAATGTGTTAATATAGTCTCACGAATATATTTGGAATTTTGGGATATAAAAGTCAACTTTTTTATCGTTCTGAATTCTTTGCAGGATTCTAATTGTTCTAAACAGGCAGCGAAATGAGAATACAATTGAGATATAGGGATGTGGCATTTCTTTAATACTTTAGAATATAAAATGCTTCTAATTCTCCAATACAATTTCATACAACGGAATACTAACCTGCCGTACCAGACCAGATATATGTATATAGATATGTACGTATAGAACATATACCAAGGCAGTGACATAGAATGAATTTATTCAATAAGAAAAAGATAAAAGTTTTGATTGAATAATAAAAATACTGACGCAACGACGCTCATACATTTCGAGAAGCCGTGTTACTGCGATTCGCCAAAGTTTGTCCTTAAGGTAGAATTAAGACCGAAAATAATCCGCGTTTTCCTGGACATGAAACATGGATTACAGGAACGAGAATTCACAGTGACAAGAAGCGAGTTGCACGAGAGAACAGAAGGAAATATAAAATCAAGAGAGGTTCGTTCGTTCGTACTCACCGAAATCGATGAACTGTTTTATGGAAAGCGGCGAAGGGTTGAACTGCGAATAAAAGTCCAACATCTTGGTGATGTTTGCGAAGCACTTCTTCGTAAGCTTCATTTTGATGCAAATAACACATTAACTTTTTGAGCCACGGAAGTACGTCTCGTTCTACTGAGGTGTGATGCCTTCTACTACGCTGCTGTACTGTTCCCAATTTGAAAGTATTTCTCTTCTTATTACAACGAATGTTGAATTCTGACTGATGATGGTGGAGGATATGTTCAACAGATTTTTTCGACTGATACGACGACAAAAGTTCAGGCGACGCCGGCGCTCGACTGGTTTGTGACAAGAGACGAGTTTGATAAGTTTGAGTTGCCAGCTGTACATGATCTTGTTGGAGATACTAGAGACATCTATGTGAGCAGTACTTCATAGTCATTGATCCAACGTACGAAATGTTCTACCGATTGTTGGTTTTCGAGCCAAAGACGAATCTAAAGAAGATTTCTTCAGTGAAATATTTTCGGCATGGCCATCGAATGCTCTTTGATACAGACCTGGGACTAGGACGTAGTTAGGACTTCATGGCACCCTGTGCAAGTATATGTCGTTAATGAAATAATGTTCACGATCATAAAATTAGTAATGGGTGATAGAGATGGCTAAAACGTATATATATTTAGGTACGTCACGTGGTGTAAATTAGGATCACTAGTTGATTGTTTAGGTTTTGGTGTAGGAAAAGTATATACAGGGTCTTCGGGATGCTTAAAGCGTCACTAACATATAGACTTCGAATGTCCCGGAAGTGACGCATTGTACAGCAGCGCGGCCACGATTGTGTGGAAGAAGTAGGAACTAAATTGTGTAAGCTTCTTTTTTCGAAATCATTGCTTTTTCATTGTTCAGCTTGTTGTTGTATAAGTCAGAATTTTTTTGGAGTAGGCTGTGGTTACTGTTCAGAAAGGTGTACTACGTTCACAGGGTACGTACTATCACGAGTAGAAAGGTTTATATCTTATATCTTACGCCAGGAGTCTTCTGCTAGACAGACAGCGCCAATAAGTGTTCTTTCGAATATGAAACGTAATGATTATTCTTATAAAATCCTGAAATTTATTTGTACATATAGATTGATAAATTGTAATTTTTCGTTATTAATAAAAGAGTTTGTGTGTCTGATTTTAAAAGTGGTGAAGAGTTCGAGGGTTGAATTTGATGCCGGAGTAGCTGGGTGACTTCCGGCTTTAGCAAGCCCATGTGGTGAACAGCAACGGTGCTAGTGATCAGTTCGCGCTAAGGCAGTTGTCTATTGCTTTGAAGGTTTCTGGAAGAATCTCGTGCGTATTCCTCGGTAACTCGTATTACGATGGCGGATCTGGACGATTTTTTTGCGAAAAAGGATCGCAAGAAGGCGAAGGGTAAAAAATTCACGACGACCGAAGAAATAGCAAAGAAGTTGGAGGAAACGGGAAAGCGGACGGAAAAGCCGAAACCAAAAGAAAAACCATCGAATCCAGAAGGCGAGGAGACTCAGCAGGTTGAGGTAAAGATTTCGAAATATAATATATGTATGTAGGGCAGTTGTATCTGAGGATTGACGTTCAGTATATGGGGAAATCTAGGCTATGGGGATAGGCCGCTGCCATGTTTGATCTTGGAAACGTCACTTAAGTTAGTATGACCGGTCCATTCGAAATTATTCGGCGTGCCGTTCTGTTGCTTTAGATGTAGGATGCCCCGTAGCTTCTCGAAATTAAGATTTCCGCTCGATCGTTATGTAACTAACGGGAATGATAGGATGTATTTAAATTCCCTAAGGGTGTTCTTCGAGTATGTATGGTGGCACGGGGTAGCAGCTGTTATGGAAGGACCTCCCACGGGTTTTCTAGACGTTCCTGACGCATGATTTGCCGAATTGCATGCGACTTATCTGTCTGGGCCAGCGGCCAGAAATTTCAGTTGTCGGACGACCCATTAAATATATATAGAAAAAGTTTGAGTGTAGTGCTGCTCTGATTTTTCTTCATCATTTTTTTTGCACCGATGGCCTTGCGAATTTAAGAGACATATATATGATTTAAGAGACATATTATATTATTTGAAATTTTATGAAAATCCTAGAACTGGCCTGGACAAGTTTCTCTATGAATTGTTTCATTTGTTAGGAGGAAGATGAATGGAGGGACTTCGAAGAAGAGAAGAAGGACTACACTGGCTTAAAAATTGGTAACCTGACGGTTGATGAGACCGCAGATGCTGAATCAGATGACGAAAGAGGTACTGGTGAAAATAGTTCCGATGGAGAATCCGGAGAAGCTGGTTCTAAGCACAGCGGTCCTTGGAAAAAGCCTGATGCACCACCATCACAGCCTGAAGTAGAAGTAGTAGTACCCGTACAGCCACCTACAGGAGGTAGCAGCTATAAGCCTCCACACCTAAGAAATGCTCCAACAGTATCAGCAAGTCCACGACAACGAGCAAAGAATATTGCACCAGATATTAACAGTGAAGAATACTTCCCTACACTTAGTTCCAAACAGCAGCAAAGTTCAGAGCCCACTGGTCCTTGGGGTAGGCGGTAAGTCAAAGTTTTCAATTACTGCTTATGTCGATGATAAATTATTCATCCAATTATTATATCAATAATAAAATTACAGGAAGCGAGACGAAGGCTCTTTCGAAGAAGTTCGTAACAGAGGTGGCAGCAGAGCAGCATACAGTGCACAAGAAGCTCAAGCTCAGGCACCCAAACTGTCATTGGGTAACAAATATGGTGCCCTGTCGCAGGATCAAAGCTGAAAACGTCAATTTCGGTCCAATCAAACGATAAACAATCAGTACGTCACCGCCTCGCCACGTTCCATGGCTCAGCTACGCTCCCGAACATAATTCATAGGTTAGGTTCTAAATTTGTCCCGCACTACTCGTGCATACGTAAATACGGTTCAGTTTCGAGGCCCAGGACAGAAGAGAAAAACCTACGTATCGAATAAAAAGCATAATAGTTAATTGTGACGTGTTGTCGCTTAAAAAAACAATGGAATTCCGAGCACGGGCTCGTTGATTCTTAATCGTAGTAACGGTGGTGCGAAACAAAAAAGATAAATTAGAAAAACAGAACAAACATGGAATAAATAATTAACATTACGCGTGCACGTGGGCTCGTTCTTAGGAACACGTGTGATACGCGTACTTCCGTTTAGCATGGCAATCTCGTTATAGCGAAATATTTTTCTTCTCTATCGACTGGAAGTTTTAAGTTAAACTTAAGTTCATGAAGGAAGCTCCGCGCAAGCCTGAAAAGCTCACAACTACGACGCCAACCTATTCTTCGCATTGTTTTCACCGTCATGGCGTGAAGCGTATTCGCGCCTCCCGCACATATGGTGCTATGCTACATCTTCACACATCTCATTTGTCTCACCGATTGCCATTCGTACGATTTTCATCGGTGACGTCTCGCTCTCATGCATGTAGATAATATATTTCTCGTCATGGAAGTGACGAGCATAATTTGTATCGTTTTACCTCACGCCGTGACGGCACGCTAGTCGTTCGTTGCTGCGACTTTTAATAGTCGTCATATATATCTTCGTATAATAATAACGTGTGAAACTCGCGGATAGTCTCACTTGAAGTTCCACGTCAGTACCGTCTGGGCCATTTAGCCTCTAACGTGACGGTATAAACGAAAGATGTAGGTATGTAAGCGAACGAAGAGAAATGTCTAGGTAAATTAAGATACATATAATGTATACAGATAGGAAAAACAAATTCCGGGGCTGGGCTTCGGGACGGTGCATTATAAGTAAAACATAGAGTGCGCGAGTTACAAAATGCAACGATGGAATAAAAACATGATAATTTTGAACTCTGTGACGAATGAATATATCAATTGAGATAAAAAGTTAGGAGAATGGGAATCACACGTACACTGGGATATAAAATGCGGAGGAGAGAGAGAGAGAGAGTGAGAAAGTAATGTTTGTGTATGAAAGACAGAAACAAATTTACACATGTGAAGAACTAGACACATAAGAGACAACAAGAGGAAAGGAATGTTAAACACACAAAGGCAGATTTATGTAAACTTTTGTTGATGCTTGTTTAATTATTTTTGTTAGGTAAAGGTTTTTGTTTGTAAAGAATGGGAGATTATAAAGGGGGAGGAGGAGAGGCACGAAGAGAGTTTATGAGACAAGAGTGTGTTTTCGTCTCCCTCTTTGGAATCCTTATGACGTGCAAAAATGCCACTGGATTTTCATTTTCTCTCAGAGGGAGATCGGCGTAAAAATTCGGGTCGTTTATTTAGGCAAAGAGTAGAAGGCAAAACCGAGAAGTTGAATTATCCTTGTATAGCGAACGATGAAATTGTGATTATTTATAATAAATTTCTTAGGACACAAATGCGAACTACCTAAAGAATTTTAATGTCGCGGATTTTCTCCTCTGCGATGCGTCGTACAATTTATTAAGGAAACCCTTTCCTACCGTCAGACGCGAAATGCATTTAGAAAAAAAGAAGGAAAACAAATAAGCGCCAAATTTATCTCTTCCTTCTTCGTCATTGTTTCTCTTTTTGTTTCCTGACGTCGCTTCTTACATGAAATTCATTGTTCGTCATAGCCATGCTATAAATACCTTAGGTAGATCATTTATCTCGAAAATCGTTTAGGTCAGATGCATCCGTGGGTCTATTTTTATAACCCGGAAAATTCTACCTCGCTGAACTTAGTGCAGTTTCTAGGGAAAAAATTATAATAGGTACTCGAGTTTTCCGATGGCGAAGCGACAAAATCGCGATCACGTTAGGAAAAACACTCGCTTGTTCCTGAAGACTGTTTCAAAATAATTTTTCTTTTTTTTTCATATCTTAGTAGCGCGAGGCTAGCCTGCGGTTTGTTACAGAATTGTTAAAGTAAATAATTTTTATCGCTGTTCATGACGATTGAAAGAAAGCGATAGAATCAAATGGAAAATATGGAAGAGAGAGAATGATGAAGTATGAGCATTACGTGGCGAAAGACGATAAATTTAATAAAAATCAATTATCAATGAATTGCTGTCTAATTTCAACTTCATTTATCCATTTATGCTTTTGGACACTTGCTTCGAAATCTAAAAAAAAACCTTTTTATTCATAGTCGTAGGTAACGTATAGTAATGAATGTTTCCAATCGGATAGAATAAATTGATAAGTAATTAAATAAATACAACTTTTGAATACATACTTTGATTATTATAATTAAATCCATTAAAGTAAGTCTTCGGGTTTTGCCGTGTCGTTGTCGCTAGAACGAGACAAAGGAATATCTTGGTCGTTTAATGCTTCACTACACGGTCATATTTATATCAGTCTTTATAAACGAAGCTTTTGTTTATTAGCAGATTATTATTTTATTATTGAACTTCTTCTCTGTGATTGAACGACGTATCGCGAAGGTACCTTTCGGCATACTTCAACCCGTGACTTCCTTCGTTACTGTACGTAGTATACATAGTTGTTTCAAGTAAAGCTGGTTTGAACTTTGGTAAAAAGTATATCCACGCCTTTGTCGATTCGGCCATCTAGAAAGAGCAAAAAATATTACTTTGTCTGACTTTCTGCAGATCTCATCAATATTTTATGACTTCGTGTACCTCGTCGAAATTATTTCCTGACTTGATCCCCGACTCTGGTGACAATAGGACGTCGTCTTCTGTTCTAACGTAAAACGAGGGATGCTCTTCCAATTCGTCTAACTTTGTTAGCATTTTAGTATCCACGTCATATATCTCGCCGAATATTTGCTGTTCGAATAAAAGAAAGTTTAAGATTATTTAGATCTCTTTTTTATATGATATCTACTTACGTTTCCGATTCCTGGCTTTTTTAATAAAAATGGAATGTTGTACTTCGTTGCGATAACCAGTGGATACTTTTTAATCGTACGTCCAATTCCCAAAAATTTTGCATAACCAAACTCTGCATTTTGTATCAATCCGTGATTTGGCTCTCCTCGTTTCAATGTACCATACACGAATACACGATGCAGAGGATTCTTGAACAAGTTTTCGTACATTTTTCTTTTGAACGTCAAATATAATCGTCACTGATATTTAATCTTTGTCAATATATTTAATTGCACTCATAAAAATCAGCTTAGTACAAAAACAGAAGACAGGTGTTAATTAGCTTTAACTTTAAATAGCTCCAAATCTCAATATACATTCAACAAAAAATTATGCACATTATTTATACTTGAATTAAATTAAAGAGTATCCTGATCCTTAAAAAAAAATCTCCAATTAACTCGAAAGGTGTCATTTATAAATATATTTATATACAACATACTACGTACAGTAGATCAAGTATATACTCTTCTGTACAGGCCACGAGTATCAAATACGTATATGCAGTTCTCTACGAATTTATGATGTTAACAGAAAGCTTCATTATACACAGAGCTACTGATGCTAAGGCACAGTGTCCTAAGAACAGTGTAAAAATTTCAAAAGCGTGTGAAATATAAAAATATTGCGTCAACGAAGGCAAAAGCTAGTTTGCTCTCTCAAACACGAACTACTGACTCACTAGATGGTAAACGCGATGCGCGATACGTTTGGAATATATATATATATACACACACACACACAATAAACATATACATACGGCAAGAAACTTTCTTAAATTTGACACCAGATGCCGCCTCTATCCACTGAATGAAATTTCGTTTCTGTGAACACTGAATTTGTAATTGCTAAAAAATGGAATATCTACCTCGTAAACTAATGAGGCGGAATCCATTTCCGAGTGAACCAGATAAATATTGTACAGTTCCCAAAGGGCAATATTCGTTAAAATGGCAGCGGCCGTGATGTGCGGCAACATTTTCAAAGAGAGCCTCTCGAACGTGACCGAGCGTCGTGAAAAGCGCGTTTCAAATAATCTCTGAGCGTATTGAGAGACAATGGCAATACTCCAGAGGTCAATAGTTCATTGGATAAGAATTTAAGATAATTCACGTAATTCTAGAAAGTACACAGTTCGTTATATTTAATGTGCCATTCGTTTGAGAGTCAGTGCTCCCCTGCATAGAAACACACATAACCTTTTCTTTTACAGATTTCAAGACATTATTGACCAAGATAATTATTAATATAAATTATATCATTGACACCCTTTTATTACGTACAAATCTACTGACTCACGTAATACGTCGAATTACAAGCAGGAATGAGTAATACAGTCGACCGAATTCTGACTGATTATTTAGCGTTGTACGAGAAATTCCCTACGTTAATCTTACATAAAGTATTTGATGTATTAAAAAAAAATGGCTAAAGTTTAACTTTACTACGTAAGACTTTACTCTCTGCTGGTACCAATTCCTTGTAATCCTCGCTGTGTGAAGTTCGCATCGGATGACGACGAATATGTAACAATTCTTTTAGACTGATCCAATCTTCATTGTTTTCCATTGTTATGTTATTTCCCTGATAAGATAAGCAATTTTTAGTATATCTTCTTTTCAATGCAACTGTCCATGCAATAGGTTATACCTTTGCTTACCTCCAAGGATATGTATATGAGGCCACTTGTCGAGTCGCCTAGAATCATGTATTCCTGATATTGTAGGCAGCTCACGAGCTTTTTTAACGTCACGTTCGTCAGCCTGTTGACTGGGAACAATATGAACATTGTGTCTGCTCAATGAGTCAGGTCTAATGCATAAATAGCTATTTTACTTAAAGTCTTAGGACTTGGACTTTATGACACAGGTATCGCAGTAGGAGGTCTTGTAAAAGATTTTATAGAAAAATTAATAATAATTCTTAGGACGTACAGCTTAAGTTTAGATGTTGCAGTTTGAAGTTTCCTGTTGATATCATGTCTCCTTTAATTGGAATACTCTCTAGGGTTAAGGGATGATATTCAGGCTCCAGCATAGATTCTGCTAAGTCTTGCAGAGTCTGAAATGAAAATTTTGTAAAAATTAATTCTTAATAAAATTTGATAATTTATTAATTGATGATACTGTACGTTTAATCTTAGTGTATTGGGATCGTCTGTTTCCTTTGCTTTAAGATTATCCTGTCTGCTAGCTGTTTTGGCATTAGTTGTTGGATGAATGATTTTTGGATGTGTATAACTTTCACGTTTAAAAAAAGTTTACTTGCATATGGATTTTTTTTTGAGTCTTTGAAAACGCGATACTTTTCGAATTGCCACTAGAGATAGATTTCTTTCTTCGATACTACTCTCTTTGGAGCCTCTTGATTCCATTTTCTTTGAAACCTGTTCCAGCGCCTTTAACTGGAATGAAAATTTTTGGGATTTTTTTTTCAAATTCATATATTTGTAACGAATTACCTTTTCTTTGCGTAACATTATCCTGGCGTATTTACGACGTCTAAATTCGACGATTTCATCGTGTGTCAGGCAATACCTAAAGTATGATGACAGAAGGATATTGAATTCTAATTGCTATAGTCTGCTCACAAGTACAGGCTTAAAGTGACAGATGAGAACACGTGCTTTGTGCTAGAAACTCCTGTCAAAAAATTTCTCTACCGCCTATAATCTTTTTCTAAATGCAATGAATGGTTTTACATTGGGTTACATAGATTTACCAAAAATTAAATCTGCCAACGAATTATTGGCAATTGAACATTTTGCTATGGACTTCCCATTTTTTAATCTGTTATTTTTGACTCGTGGACTGACTACAGCGTGGGGCCTTTTTAGTGGCCAGATCCATTTTTTCGGAAACGAAGTCAGATATAAAAAATGTTTTAGACAGAAGTTGTAGGGTTTCAAGGGGGACGGAATATGCCGTCATTTAATTCTTTCCTGAATATAGGCGTAAGATAGTTCGAAGGTCAACATTAATATTTTCAATGGGATGATGCAATTTTTCTTCAGGAAATCAAAAGAACATTCATTTTTGAGTCAAAAAGTACGAATACACTAATGATCCAAAATTTACGCTTGCTAATTTTGAGTCATTAGCGTATTTGCATGTTTAGACTAAAAATTGCATGATCCAATTGAAAAAATTAAAGTTGACTTTCGAATTACCTTAAGGCCTATACTCAGAAAGGAAATCAATAACGGAATCTTTCGGTCCCCTTGAAACCCCACAAATTCTTTCCTAAACAGTTTTTTACATCTGGCTTCGTTTCCGAAAAATATCGACCTGGTCACTATAAATGCCCCACCCTGTATATCTGTTTACATCCATTCCACTTCCTTCAATATCATTTTAGAGTGATGATATGTATACATGACCAGTTCCTGAATAATAGATGTGGCGC